>PVLC010016965.1:0-34611 GCA_004027655.1 Graphiurus murinus
TAATCCCAGCATTCGGGAGGCTGAGACCGGAGGATCCGGGTTCGCGGCCAGCCTCAGCTACCTAGTGAGGCACTCCGCAACTTAGTGAGACTCAGTTTCAAAATAAAGAATAAAAAATGGGGCTGGGGGTATAGCTCGGAGGTAGAATGCCCCTGAGTTCAATCCCCAGTACCGCCAAAAAAAAAAAAAAAAAAAAAAGTTAACAGAAATAAAAGTTAGCTACTTCTCTATATAAGCTTCTAATGTAGTTATTTATTTTTTATTTTGAAACAGGGTCTTGTTAAGTTGTGGAGGACCTCAGTAAGTAGCTGACGTTGGCTGCGACTCAGCCTCCCAAGTACTGGGATTACAAGCATGTACCACCATGCCCAGCTAATGCAGTTATTTAAATATACCCTTTTACATAAGATAGAATTGTATTTAAGAATAACAGTACATGGCAGCGTGCTAGTGAAGAATTCACAGCATTTTCAACCAATAGCTCAAAATATTTTATGTTCTCTACTATATGGAGTATAAGATAATCACAGGGACATTTTTACCAGGTGGGGTATATTATAGGTCTCCTTATAGCATTCCATTTTCTAAACATCAGAATTTAGAGATTTGGGTTTACTATTATTATTAACTTTAAAGTCATCTATTTTTTATTGGTACTGGGGATTGAACCCAGAGGCATTCATTCTACCTTTGAGTACACCCTCAGTCCGATTTTATTTCTTATTTGGAAACAGGGTGTCGCTAGGTTGATGAGAGTCTCACTACTTGCTGAAGCTGTCCTCCAACCTACAAATCCTCCTGTCTCAGCCTCCAAGTACTGGGATTACAGGTGTGTGCCACCAGGCCTGGCTTAAAGTTGTTTATTTAACACAGATTCAAGGAGTGCCAAATATATCCAAAGCATGGCATTAGGCATCACGAGGGATACAAAAATGTTTAAGGCATTGTCCTCGACCTCAGAAGAAACACATAGCTGAAGGGCAAATAGGACAAGAACATAAACCTCTATATTCCAAAGCAGAGCATGATAAGTACCAGATAATAAGACATCAAATGTTGCAGAGGAAAGAATTCTGATTAGAAGAGTATGGAGGGTGGTGCAGTGGTGCATGCCTGTAATCCTAGTACTTAGGAGGCCAAGACAGGAGATGGCAGGTTTGTGGCCAGCCTCAACAATTTAGTGAGGCCCTCTGCAACTTAGTGAGACCCTGTTTCAAAATAAAAAATAAAGTAGGGCTGGTGAGTGAAGCTCAGAAATAGAATGCCTCTTCTGTAACACACACACACACACACACACACACACACACACAAAGGAGAAGTTAGATGGAAGTGGGAAATAAGAGACTGGAGGCATCTTAATAATGGAAGAATGTCATTCTAGGTGGAGGAAAACCATGAAGGGTATTTTTGGTGATAAGTGGTCAAGTTTGTGAAAATGAAAGAAAGGGTGGGAGAGAGAGCTGGAAAGGTAAGTGAGAGGTCAACTCAAGGAGGCATTTGAACCTGATGCCCTGTAGCAGCAAGTGAGAAATGGGAAGGTCTCTGATTTAACTGTGGTAGGGGAAAGAAGGTTGAGTTTCAAGACAGAGGCAGATAGGTTGGAAAAGGAAAGGAAGAGAAGAAATGAGATGGGTCAGGGGACTGTTCAATAGTCTTGGAGAAAGAGTCTAGGAGCACAAACTAAAGCCAGGCATGGTGGCGCATGCCTGTAATCCCTGTATGTGGGAGGCTGAGACAGGAGGATCACAGGTTCAAGAATAGCCTCTGCAGGTAGTGAGACTCTTAACAACCTAGCAGGACCCTGTTTCAAAATAAAAATAGAATAGGGATGGGGGTATAGCTTGGAAGTAGAATGCCTCGGAGTTCAATCTCTAGTAACACACACACACACACACACACACACACAATACAAACTAGGATAAAGTTAATGCATGGAAAATAGAAGACTGTTCAGTCTTTGACAACTGATTATTTTTTTTCTCTTCATCCTTTATTTTATTTTATTTTTTTGGTACTGGGGATTGAACTCAGGGGCATTCTACCTCTGAGCTACACCCCCAGTCCTATTTTTTGTTCTTTATTTTGAAACCGAGTCTCACTAAATTGCGGAGTGCCTCACTAGGTAGCTGAGGCTGGCCGCGAACCTGGATCCTCCGGTCTCAGCCTCCCGAATGCTGGGATTACAAGCATGCGCCACCACGCCCGGCTTCTCTTCATCCTTTAGAACTAAAGATGGTACTAAAAGGACAAGGGTACTCCTGAACAAAATAGGGAGGTGGGAGGTTTGAATTTCAGAGATCTCAGGGTGAGAAGCCTGCAACTCTGGATCTAACAGGCCACTGGAAAGAGAAGGCAAAAACTCAGGTGGGAGTATAAGACTAAAGATAGACATTTGAGGAAATAAAGTAAAAGGATTCTCAGAAAGTTGGACAGAAGGAGAACATACTGATTCTCTACATTCATATTAAGTGCAGGCCAATCTGAACAGACATTTCAATTCCAACTGGACACACCAATCTTGACCTGTTTCTCACTCAGGACTCATTCCTACATGTGCCTAGGAGGAACAACAAAATCTGAATTGTTATTAAGCGTTATGGCAGTTGTTACCAAATGTATACTAACCTCACCTTCTTTATGATTTCAAAAGATTCTGTAAAAATGAATGTAGCCTTACCTTTTCATAATGCGTTTCCATGCATAAGAAGATGGTATATGCTGTTAAACAAGCCAAGCAGCCTTCAAGGTATGACTGGCCCCCAAGCTTCTCTGCTTCTGCGTAAAGGTTATTTAGAGTTCGAACTGTTTCTTCAAATTGCTGCCTATCAATCTGTAGGGAAGACAGAATTTAAAAATAAATTTTGGAAAAAAAATCAGCAACTCACTAATGCCTGCTATCACTAATTTATCTTACTGTTTTGTCAAATTCTTAACGCCAGCAAATAATTTTTTTTGGTGATTAAATCTGGACCTAAGTTACTGAAATTGCTTGGGTGTTTAATTGTATTCAACTATAGTCACTGGACATCTTCAGGGCTCAATATGGTACTTCTTTATACTAAATTTGAAGCAACTTAATTATACATCAATTCCTCTTTCCATTCACTTATATTCACATTTATTGAGAACCTTCTATTAGATATTATGACCAGCCTTAAGAGATAGATGAATAAGACACTACATCAGTCCTTAATAGTTATGTAAGCAGATATATGAACATAAAAGCAATAAAATGGACAATATAGTAAAGATGCATGTGTGTGGACATACACGTGTGTATCTATATAGTGAGGGCACAAAATGAAAGAAGTCCCCTTTATCTGGGAAGAGTAAATAATCTTAAACCGAGTATAAACACTGGAATTTACTAGGCAAAAAGGAGAAGTATTTTAAGTAGCATGATCAAAAAGTGCAAGTTCACAGCTGGGCGTCGTGGCACATGTTTGTAATCCCAGTACTTGGGAAGCTGAGACAGGAGGATCACAGGTTCGAGGATAGCCTCAGTAAGTAGTGAGACCCTCATCAACCCAGGGACACCCTGTTTCCAAATAAGAAATAAAATTGGGCTGGGGATGTAGCTCAAAGGTAGAATGCCTCTAGGTTCAATCTCCAGTACTGCCCCCCCCCCACATACACACACACACCAAAAAAAAAAAAAAAAAAAAAGCAGAGGCATTCTACCTCCAAGCTACAACCACAGCTCTTTTTATTTTTGTTTAGAAACAGGGTATTGCTAGTCTGCTGAGGCTGATCTTGAACCTGCAATCCTCCTGTCTCACAGCCTCTCAAGTACTGGGATTATAGGCGTGTACCCCCACGCTTGGTTTCCCATCTCTTTTAAAGTTAACTGCTTTATTACTAAAAGCTCACAATGTTGAACAAAGCAAAATTGCAAACTAACACACAACTCTTCACACCATCATGTCTATTACCTCTTTCTACTTAGTGACATTGTTATCTTATACTTAAACTGATATAGTCACATGTGGCACAGTGGCATTTTAGTCAATGACAGACTACATGTAGGTGGTGGTCCCATAAGATTCTATTGCCTGGCAGTGTGGCAGTCCTCTTAGTTTGTGGAACTACAGTTTATGATGTTCACAAGCGAAGATATCATCTAACCACACATTTTTCAGACTGTATTCTCCATTAAGCAACACACATTGTACTAATGCTGACATCCAGTTTTTCATCATCTTTTACTCTCTTCTTCCAGTATCACTTTAGTTTCTTCTTCTAACAGTGCTCTGTAGATTTCAAATCTCAATACTTTATCCTAGGACATTGAAGGCCCATTAGAATACTTCATCCAAATCTATCATTCTTGATAACAAATCACAATATACTTGTCCGTACTCTAGGCCTTCTCTTATATAATGTCTCCTTTGGTCCTAAAACTAGTAACCTACTTACTGGTAGGTTCTCTCTTTTATTAATTCATTTTTGTGTGTGTATGGGTGGTACTGGGGATGGAACTCAGAGGCATTCTTTCTCTGAGCTACACTTCTGGCCCTTTTTAACTTTAAATATTTATGTATTTATTTATTTATTTTTGCGGTACTGGGGATTGAACCCAGGGGCATTTTACCTCTGAGCTACACCCCCAGACCTATTTTTTATTCTTTATTTTTGAAACAGGGTCTTACTAGATTGCTGAGAGTCTTGCTAAGTTGCTGAGGTTGGCCTTGAACCTCTAACTCTTCTGTCTCAAGCTCCCAAGTACAGGGATTACAAGCGTGTGCCTCCATGCCCAGCTAGAATGTAACTTCTTTTTTTGTGGTACTGGGGATTGAACCAAGGGGCATTCTACCTCCAAGCTACACCCCTAGTCCTATTTTTTATTCTTTATTTTGAAACAGGGTCTCACTAAGTTGTAGAGAACCTCACTAAATAGCTGAGACTGGCCATGAACCTGGATCCTCTGGTCTCAGCCTCCCACTTACTGGGATTACAAGCTTGCGCCACCACGCCCAGCAGAATGTAACTTTTGAAAATATAAAACAATTTATGATCCCCCCCAAGCTATTAAAATCTCTTAGGTCAGGTGCAGTTGTGATCACTGTTTTGTTCTTTATGTGAGAAACCATAGGTCTTAATGAGCCAGCAGCAAGAGAAAGTTTAATGCAACCTGTAAAGTGGTGTTGGCTCTACCTGCTTTTCAAAAGGGGCTACATTAAATGTTCTTTAGAATACTGAGTTTCTGTCAAGGGTTGTGTGGGTAGAGACAGGGCCAACAGGTGCTCCTTCACTGTTCCGCCACTTCAAGATGTGGGGTAAATACTGGTCATCGGGGAACTTAAACCTGTTCTCTGAAGATAAAGACTTGATGGATGAACATTAATAATAAATTGATATATTCACCTAGTCATGCCAAAATTAATGCCTTTAGTTTGTCAAATAAAGAGCCTAAATAATTTTAATTGCCCTTGATTTGCCTAAAATATTGATCTGATAAATTCCTTTGGATTATTTTCATTTCTTTATATACAACATGATTCAAAACCATGGGAACCAACCCAGGATCATCATATTTCTTAATGATTAGAATCACATTTCAGGCCAGGTATGGTGGCGCACGCTTGTAATCCCAGTACTTGGGAGGCTGAGACTGGAGGGTCTGGGTTCGCGGCCAGCCTCAGCTACTTAGTGAGGCACTCTGCAACTTAGTGAGACCCTGTTTCAAAATAAAGAATAAAAAATAGGGCTGGGGGTATAGCTTGGAGATAGAGTGCCACTGAGTTCAATCCCCAGTACCACAAAAAACAAAAAAAAACAAAAAAAAAACAAAAAACCAGGACTGGGGAGGGGGGTGTAGCTCAGAGGTAAAATGCTCCTGGGTTCCATCCCCAGAACAGCAAAAAAAAAAAAAAAAAGATTACAGTGGAGCTAAATAATTACTGTTGCCTTGTAATACAGTAAATAGTAGCTTAATGCATCCCCCACCTGTTCCTGGTGATGAGGATGTCAACAAACCTACTATGTTACCAGTCATATACAGTTATGTACAGCACATAATACTTGATAATGACAATAAGCAACTCTGATTTACCTATATTCTTTTTTTTGGGGGGGGGGACCTGGGGATTGAACTCAGGGGCATTCTATCTCTGAGCCATAACCCCAGCCCTATTTTTTATTCTTTATTTTGAAACAGGGTCTTACTAAGTTGCGGAGTGCCTCACTAGGTAGCTGATGCTGGCCTCAAACATGGATCCTCCAGTCTCAGCCTTCCGAATGCTGGGATTACAAGAGTGCGCCACCATGCCTGGCTTGATTTACCTATATTCTATGGTATATTTTTATTATGTTGGTGTACTCCTATATATAAAAAGTTAGCTGGGTGTGGTGGCGCATGCTTGTAATCCCAGCATTTGGGAGGCTGAGAGCAGAGGATCCGGGTTTGCGGTCAGCCTCAGCTGCTTAGTGAGGCACTCTGCAACTTAGTGAGACCCAGTTTCAAAATAAAGAATAAAAAATAGGGCTGGGGTGTAGCTCGAAGGTAGAACGCCCCTGAGTTCAATCCCCAGTACCACACACAAAAAAAGTTACTATAAAATAGTATGCCAGCAGCAGCAGCCTCAACACACTTCATATCTGTGTAAGAACACTATGATGTTTGCACAACAACAAAATTGTCTCTTGAGGCATTTCTCAGAATATATCCCCTGTTAAGTAACACACAACTGTACTTAAGATGAAAGCACTCAACAGAATAAATTTAGGCGCTTTTATCTATTGCCTCTAGGCCCTATGAAGACAACTGTCAGTGTTTTCCTATAGGTCCTTGAACAGACAGAGAAATTCCTGTCAAAATTTGGAGATATGTGAAGTTGGAGCAAAACTCAAATTTGACCAATAAACACTGGAAGTCAGACTGGAAACAGGAATCAGCATCCAGGAGTGGCAGCACATGCCTTTAATCCTAGTACTTGGGAGGCTGAGCTAGGAGGATCACAGCTTTGAGGCCAGCCTTGGCAACTTACACTGTTTCAAAATAAAAAATAAAGTCAAGCTGGAGGTGCAGCTCAGGGGTAGAATGTCCCTGAGTTCAATCCCTAGTACCATCCACCACCACCACTACCACCATCACCAAAAGAAAAAAAAAAAGGTTCATTTCTCCAGAATATTTTTTGTTGTTGTTGTTGAATTATATGGTGCTAAAGCTTAAAGTGATCACAAATCCAAGCTGGCAAGTCAAAGGTAATCTCTACTGACCAGACATAGAGATGTATTTTTAAAGGTATGTAGGGATTGAACAAATGCCTCAATTATAGTTACCCAGGCTGGGTGATTTAAGATATCTGCATTTTGGCTTGATGAAAATAAAGCTTCCTCTACAGAACTGTTTTGGCAACAAAGCACTTAAGCATCAAAGGAGTCTAACATGCAGTGGAGAAAGTGAACTTGTTAACAGAAGTTGTTCACATTCTCAAACTAAAAGGCACAATATGTGTACTTTTAAAAATGCCTCAAAGTTAATACAAAACATTTGCATGCCAGCTTCCCTCTTTATGAAGTTGCCAAGTGTGACATTCTCATAAAGGAGAGTCAGCCCCAGTGACAGGGCAATCAGTAACATTTCAAGGGTAAGTAATAATGAAACAAAAAAGACACCTTTCAATTCCTCACTAAACAAAGCAAGGAAAATTTAAATCTGTAATTTAAATTTAATCTCAACACAGAAAAAAAAAAAATCAAAGCTTTCCCAAGTGGCTTGAAGTATAAGGTAGTGTTTTAACCCAACCATTTAAAAAGAAAAAAAAAAAAAAAAAATTCAAAGGCACAATAGACTAACGATATGTAATATTCCAAATAATATTCAGTATCATAAATCAGTCCTGGGCTATATGAAGTCAAAGAAGTAAAAAACTATAGAATTTAGGATCAGTTTCCTTTAACAATCAGTAGAGTATTACAGGTACATGGTACTTCTCTATTAAAGACTATGAAAGAAAGGCTCTACCACACACAGTGGAAGGATAATGTCCGATTCCACATACATATATCTGGCACAACTATGAGGTGGAAGTTTGATTTTAAAACCTATAAACAAAGGAATCTTGTAACATGCAAATTAGTGTGGTGAAAAAGAATGTTTACATTCTGACTTGAAAGTTCATGAATTGTTATGTCCCAGTTTCTGTAAGTCTTAAAAACAAAACATGTCATCCACTTCATGTACATCTTAACACATAAAACACATTAACTGTGATGTTAAATTATATAAAAAAATATTTGGCAGCTTTAGCCATCTATCAACTTGCTCAGTTTCTACCTCTTCAAACCACTATCAAAACATCTACTTTTTGTCAAAGTTTACTCATAACATCATTGACAACAAAATAAAAATTTAAATGGATATCGCAAATAGGCAAATCTCTACACCACCTTTTAAAAAGTCATGTTTGATCTTTTAATTTATAATTAGAGAACCATATTTGGGTCACTAATCTGCCTGCAGTTATAAATCAAGCTGAAGAAACTATAAATGATTGTTGTTGACTTTCTAGTCTTGGCAACCAGGTAGAGCAATGCAGCTTTATACAAAACAACTGACTTTATTTATGAGGCTGGCTGTGAACCTTCCATCCTCCTATCTCAGTCTTCCAAGTACTGGGATGACAGGGGTACCCCACCACTCCTGGCTCTGACTTTATTTTTGGTGCTGGGAATGGAGCCTAGGGCCTCACACGAGCTAAACACATGCTCTAGCACTGAGCTCCACCCCAGCCTACAAATTGGGCTTTACATTTCTCTAGTACAGTCTCATCTCCACCCACTTGGTCCGTGACCAGCAGGTTTTAGCCCGACACCCACATCATACCTAATTACCTCTCAGTCCCTCATCCTCCCTATGAAAGAGGAAAGAGCCACAAAACCTGCTCTCAGCTAACCAGAAACTAACTTCTGAACAGGAAACAAAATCTAAGTAACATGACAATATCAAAAGAACTGTTCTTTGGTTGGGTGTACATAACTGGGTACAAGAAAATACCACCACACACTCCCTTGAAATTTTATAATAGGATACAATTGGGGGGGGGATCTGAAGGAGAAACAAACCCATTTTTCCATTTCTGTATGCAAGGTTGCCCAAAGGTTCCATGTCCTGATGACAGTTGTGATATGCAAGTCAAACAGGTAGCTCCCAGTGATCATAACTGGGAGTGACAAGTTTAAGGCCTTGTTCTGAGATATTTTCCTGTCCAGGCCCATGCAATGCTCTACGTTTTTCGGGTTCCAAGAAGGCTTATCTACCCTGCCTGGCTCGGCAGTTTAAATAAACCCTTTCAGCTGAGCACCGTGACCGGCACAGTGACTGCAAATGCCAGTCATGAGAATGATGATGCTTTCTCTTGCGTGGAGAGGTAGAAGGATATAGCTTACAACCTGCTGAGTTAGGTGGCCTTGGAGGATCAGGAATTAGCTGATCATCCCTGCTGTCTATTGACTCGGGGTGAGGATGGGGGAAAGCAGGGTAAGAAGTCCGCTGGGTACAGATTGCTGGCACTGGGTTTCACAAATTTCTGTAAGATCTCGTAGCATCCAGAGGTTTGGCCTTCCTCTTCCTTTCTACAAACACTAAATCTCGCCCTCTACGTACACCTTTGGCCACGGCCCCCTTCGGCGTTTGCCCCTCCCCGGGACCGCGAGACACTCACAGGGCCGGAAGTCGGCTCGTAGGCCCTCCTCACCCACCGCCCAGTCCCGGAGTCTCCCTCCTCAGCTCCAGAGCAGGAGTAAGGAGCCAGGCTGCATCTTACCCGGTTCTCCAGCTCCGCGGGGAACTTGGTCTGGAACTGGCAACGTGTGCCACTGCTGTAGTCTCGCTGAATGAATACCTTCCCAGACACCGGCGCCTGCTGCGGCCTCATGGCGAGGACAGGACAGTACGCGCTGCGAGTTAGGGGAGTGGGGAGGCACCACGGATCAGATCCGCCGCCCGGACCCAGGACTCCGGCCCGCCAGCCCCTCGGACCCACCCACCGCCCAAAGAAGCCCAAGGCCGCCCCCTTTCCGCTTCCCTTCACCCATGCTGTCGCAGCGGGCCTTCGGCTACCACCCTTGCCCAGGCCCGGCGCCCCCCATATCCCGGTTTGGCTGGGGAAACACCAACCCGGCCTCCTCTGCCCTCCAGCTGTTGTCGCGCCTTCTTTGCCGTAACTTACGTTCTGCCGCAAAAAGCCCTTTTCCCCGCCCCTCAGCTCGGCTTCCTTCTTCAAATCTATGACCCGCCCTCTCCCCGGCCGTAAAGTGACCCTGCTGAAACCGCGCGCACCGGGCGGACGAGCTGGGGGCGGAGCTAGGCGGAGCCCGCCTCCCGCCCAGGAGGGCGGAGTCCTTCCGGAAGGGACAAGCGGCGGGGCGGGCGCTGGGGGCGGAGCCAAGATGAGCCTGTCTCCCGCCCAGGAGGGCGGAGTCTTTCCGGAAGGGACAGGCGGCTGGGCGGGTGCTGGGGGCGGGGCCAGGATGAGCCTGTCTCCCGCCCAGGAGGGCGGAGTCTTTCCGGAAGGAGGCAGGCGACTGGGCGGGCGCTGGGGGCGGAGCCAGGATGAGCCCGCCTCCCGCCCTGGAGGGCGGAGTCCTTCCGGAAGAAGAGGGATTGCTGGACTGGAGACGTGGAGACTCCTGGTAGTGTCATATCTCGAGTGGTGATGGCGAGGTGTTTTCTGATCGCTGATTGTAAGGGGGTTATTTTCATTCTTTTTTTTTTTTTTTTTGCGGTACTGGGGATTGAACTCAGGGGCATTCTACCTCCGAGCTATACCCCCAGCCCTATTTTTTATTCTTTAATTTGAAACCGAGTCTCACTAAGTTGCAGAGTGCCTCACTAGGTAGCTGAGGCTGGCCGCGAACCCGGATCCTCCGGTCTCAGCCTCCCGAATGCTGGGATTAGGTTATTTTCATTCTTGACCCGACGTCGCTGCTTATGTGTGGGTTACATCACCCAACTCAAACTCAAAAACCGAACAGAAACATCTCCCTCAGACACAAAACAAACTGCCTACAGATACTTAGAAATCGGAATTAGACCGCCCGGAATGCAATTGGCCCCTGGAAAAACTCCCGAAGCAGAGCACGAGGGAGGACAAAGAATCCACCTGAGCTTCATTCCGCATCTCTTCTCCAGCTCTTGCCTGAGGCGTCGTCTTTCTTCACCCCAAAGGTTGACTTCCAGCACCCAGCCCACATCCTCGGGTGACCTCAGAGGACAGGCAGTTCTGTGCTCCCTAGCCACTGGCCTTCACTTTACTCAATCTCCTTGCAGGCACAAAGAATCTGGGGTGTTTCCTCTTATTGGGTTATTGTCCAGGGGGAAGGGGCCCTGAAAGAATAACTGCCAAAGCTCTTGGGAGGTGGGCTTTTAAACCTTACTGAGGTTCCCCATCTGCTCTTTTATATTTGGTCATAATTGGGTCTTGGGAAACCAATGTCTTTTGACCAATTTCGATCCTTACTTTAAATTGTTATCTTGTGGACTGGTGGGCCCTGATCTCCTGATGCCCAGAGTTCTCTCACCTTCCTGCTCACCTTTCGCCTAACTCACAGAAAGCAATGCAGATGGCTTCGTGTGTGTGTGTGTGTGTGTTATTTTACTGGGAATTGAACCCAGGGTCATTCTACCTCTGAGCTACGCCCCCAGCCTTATTTTATTTTTAAATTTTGAAACAGGGTCTCACTAAGTTGTGGAGGACTTCACTAAGTTGCTGAGGTTGGTGTGTGTGTGTGTGTGTGTGTGTGTGTGTTATTTTACTGGGAATTGAACCCAGGGTCATTCTACCTCTGAGCTACGCCCCCAGCCTTATTTTATTTTTAAATTTTGAAACAGGGTCTCACTAAGTTGTGGAGGACTTCACTAAGTTGCTGAGGTTGGCCAAGAACCTGCGACCCTCCTGTCTCAGCTTCCCAAGTACTAGGATTACAGTCGTGTGCCACCATACCTGGCTCAGGTGGCTTTTTTTTTCCCCTCGGTACTGGGGATTGAACTCAGGGGCATTCTACCTCTGAGCTACACCCCCAGCCCTATTTTTTTTTTTATTCTTTCTTTTGAAACAGGGTCTCACTAAGTTGCAGAGTACCTCACTAGGTAGCTGAGGCTGGCCTCAAACCCGGATCCTCCAGTCTCAGCCTCCCAAATGCTGGGATTACAAGCGTGCATCACCACGCCTGGCTTCAGATGGCCTTTTTAATCCCTCCTGTCTCCAGGTCTTCTGCCCTGCCTCACCACGTTACCCTTCAGTGCTTCTTGGCTAATTCAACTTATTAACACCACTGCCTGATTCTCCGTGTTCTATCTTTTAAATAGGTTTTCTCTTGTATTTTTATTTTTATTTTTTTGCGGGACTGGGGATTGAACTCAGGGGCATTCTACCTCCGAGCTATACCCCCAGCCCTATTTTTTATTCTATAGTTTGAAACCGGGTCTCGCTAAGTTGCAGAGTACCTCACTAGGTAGCTGAGGCTGGTCTCGAACCTGGATCCTCCGGTCTCAGCCTCCCGAATGCTGGGATTACAAGCGTGCGCCACCACGCCTGGCTTCTTGTATTTTTAAAAACAGCTTTATCAAGGCATAAAGGGCATGTGATAAACCACTCATATCCAAAGTAGACAATTTGCAAAAAGTTCTGACATAGACTTATACATATAAACGATCATCACTATCAAAATATTAAATATTCATCATCCCTTAAAGGTCTTCTTGCTCCTTTGTAACCCCTCTTCTGTCCCTCTATAGTCCCCTTTACCCAGGGACTGATCTGTTTTCTGTCACTCTGCATTAGTTTGCATTCTCTTGAATTTTATATAAGTCCAGTCGCATAGTGTATACCATTTTTTATCTGGATTACTTCACATAAACTAATTATTTGAGGTTCATCTGCTGTGTTATCAAGAATTCATTTCTTTTTGATGCTGCGTAGTTATTCCATTGTGTGGATATGCTGCAGTTTGTTTATCCAGGCCCTTGTTGATAGATATTAGGGTAATTTCAGTTTTAGTATATTACAAATAAAGCTGCTATGGACATTTCTGTATAAATTATGTTTTAATTTATCTTGGGCAAATGCCTAAAAGTAGAATGGCTAGATCATGGAAGTGAATGTTTAACTTTTTAGGAAACTGCTGAACTGTTTCCAAAGTGGTTGTATCATTTTACATTTCTACCAGCAATGTATGAGAATTCCAGTTGTTCCATATCTTTGCTGACACTTGTGTAGTGATATCTCCTTGTGGTTATAATTTTAATTTTTCCATGCCTAATGATGTTAAGCATCTTTATACATACTTATTTGCCATCCGTATTTGTGTGTGTGTGTGTGTGTGTGTGTGTGTGTGTTATTGAAGATTGAACCCGGGGGCATTCTACCTCCAATCTATATCTCCGGCCTTTTAAATGTTTTGTTTTGAAACAGGGTCTTGCTAGGTTGCTGAAAGTCTTGCTGTGTTGCTGAGGCTGGCCTTGAACCTATGATCCTCCTGTCTTAGCCTCCCAAGTATTAGGTTTACAGGCAGGTGTGTATCACCATGCCCAGCTTTCACATTTATTCTTTGGTAAAGTGACTATTCCACTTTTTGGTTTGTGTTTGTGTAATGGTTGCCTTCTGTCACTGTATGAAATACCTGACATAGGCTACTTATGAAGTAAAGAGAGTTTATTTTGACTCATGGTTCTGGAAACCCAAATGCAAGATCAGGTGGCCCCACTGGTTTAGGCCCGTGCAAGGGTAGCACATCTTGGTGAGAAAGCTGTCCAAATAAGTGCTCACATCTCAAGCCAGGAAACAGAGATAGAGAATGGGTGGGGTTCCATGATCTCTTTGAGGGCACACCCCAGTGACCAAAGAATCTGTCATAAGTCCCCATATCATTTTTTTTTTTCGGTACTGGAGATTGAACCCAGGGGCATTCTACCTCTGAGCTATACCCCCTACCCTATTTTTAATTCTTTATTTTGAAAGAGGATCTCACTAAGTTGTAGAGAGCCTTATTAAGTAGCTGAGGCTGGCCACGAACCCAGATCCTCCTGTCTCAGCTTCCCAAGTACTGGGATTACAAGCATGTACCACCATGCCCAGTTCAAGTCCCCACAATTTAAAGGTCCACAGCACCTCCCAAAACTGCCACCATAAAGACCACACCTTTGCATATAGACCTTTGGGAGATAGTAACATATTGAAACCACAGCAATTTGTTTTTCTGTTATTGAATTGTGAGAATTCTTTGTTCTGGAGAAAAGTCTTTTATCCAATACATGATTTGCAAGGATTTTTCCTAGTCTGTGACTTGATTTTTTACATTCTTAACATACTTAATGAGTTTAGGAGGTTAGGGTGTAGACATATTGGGGAGGACATTATTCTGTCTACCACAGTTATAGAGTGAAGCCCCTGTCCCCAGTAAGATTACACAATTGTTTTAGCACCACTTGTTGAAAAGACTTCATTTTCCACTGAATTGCTTTTGTATATTTGTCTAAAATCAAGGGGTGTGTGCCTCCATGCTTAGATTTTGTATTCTGTTCCATCATTTGATCCTGGTTTTTTTTTTTTTTTTGTGGTACTGGGGATTGAACCCAGAGGCATTCTACCTCCAAGCTATATCCTCAGCCCTATTTTTAGTCTTTATTTTAAAACAGGGTCTCACTAAGTTTCGGAGGGCCTCACTAAGCAGCTGAGGCTGGCTGTGAACCCAGATCCTCCAGTCTCAGCCTCCCAAGTACTCTCAGTTCTTGGGAGACTGAGAGAGGAGGATTGCAGGTTAGCGTCCAGCCTCAGCTACTTAGTGAGACCCTTCACAATTTAGTGAGACACTGTTTCAAAATAAAGAATAAAATAGGGCTGGAGGTGTGGCTGGGAGGTAGAATGTCCCTGGGTTCAATCCCCAGTACTGCAAAAAGAAAAAAAAAAAAAGCACTGGGGGTGTAACTCAAAGGTAGGACCACTCTGAATTCAATCCCCAGTACGAAAAAGTAAAAATAAATAAATAAATAAATGTAGGGCTGGGATATATAGCTCAGAGGTAGAGTACCCTGGGTTTAATACCCAGCACCCTCCCCCCAAAAGAGGGGGGAGATGGCTAAAAAAATCTTACTTCCTTTTACATTCTCCATCTATTGTCTCTTCTTCAAGGTAAATGACCCATCCTTTATGGTAGGGTCTCTATTCAGAAGCTTCAATCTTTTTGTATGACTCTTAGAGACTTCTGGTATTTGTTATTCCAATAGAGCATTAGCCTGTGCAGAATATTATCAGATAATTCCTTTAGTCCCTTCATTTTATTTATTTATATTTTTTCTTTAATATTTAAGGGTCTCACTAAGTTGCTGCAGTTCTTTGCTGGCCTCCATCCTCCTCTCAGCCTCCCAACTGCTAGGATTACAGATGTGCCACCATGCCAGGCCAGTCCCTTCATTTTAAACTATTTTTTTTTTTAAAGATAGGCATAGCGGTGCACAAATTCCAGTACTTGGGATGTTGAGACAGAAAGATCACAAGTTTGAGGCCAGTCTCATTAATTTAGTGAGACCCTTAGCAACTTAGTGAGACTCCGTTTCAAAATAAAAAATTAAATAGGGCTGGTAAATAGAGCTTGGATGTTGAATGCTTCTGGGTTCAACCTCCAGTAGAAATAAACAAATGAATAAATAAATAAGGCTGGGATGCAGCTCAGAGGTAGAACACCCCTGAGTTCAGTCTCCAGTACCACATATACCCACACACACCCTTTATTTATTTATTTTTAATATCAGAACAATGCTAGCTTTCCCATAGAGGATCTTACTTTGTATTTCTGACTAACATTCCACTTTCCACCTGTTTACCAACAGCTTCCTGCTTTGCAGCTTGTTCTCTTCAGCTACTCTTTCTCCACATTCTGTTCTATTCCTGTGCAACCACTTCCTCCCAGGTCCTTTATTAAAATTGGAATTGAATTGAAAGATGTTCTTATCCTGAAGAAACTTTAAACCGTCTTCCTTGGCCATGCTCATCTTGCTGCCTAAGCTGCCTCCAGTTTTGGTTAAAGCTGTTTCATCGTTTCCTTCTAAAGCCTTGTAGGGGCACCCAGTGGGAAGATCAGATCCAGTTCTGAGTTTTTGTTTCTGATTTCTAGGTTTTTCACTTCTACAATGGGCAGAACTCCAAGGATCATTGTCTCTTGGTCTTTGCGCGTTTATTGGTAATTTCCAGTCATCTTCTGTTTCAGAAGCCTGTATGTTTTTACCGCCTTTTGAGATAATGTTATGAGCATGCCTGAGTTGCCAGTGTCTGTTCCTTCCCATTTAAATTCCACCATCCAAAGCAACTTGCATCCTAGGTTAAGGAAACAGGCTGAATGGTTGTACTGAACACTTGCCCCATGAAAAAGCTGCTCTTTGCATCTTTGTGTTTCTTGCATTGTGAGGGAGAAGAATGGGTTGAATGGCGTCATTAATAAGGGTCCATTGTCTTTATTGTCTAGGTTCAGATAGAGAGCCTCTCATAGCTGAAGTGGCTGGTAGTACAGGGAGCAGAAGGCTTGGAGATCTCTTCACCATAGTCACAGAATCAGAAGCAAGGCCACATCATGCATATGTGATGGATTGGATTGAACCCAGGGGAATTCTACTTCTGAGCTTTTTTATTTTTATTTTGAAACATGGTCTCACTAAATTGCTGAGGGCCTTGCTAAGTTGCCGAGGCTGGCCTCAAACCTGCTATCCTCCCATCTCAATCTCCCAAGTACTGGGATGACAGGCATGCGCCACCATGCCAGGCAGCAACTCTGAAGCAGAGTTGTACTTCTGCACTATCTATCAATAGTCAGTCACCAGGTAGGACCATGGACAACAGCACAAAGGGCAGGTGATCCAGGACTAGGCAGAGAAAGAAGGGGGAGGTCTGTAGCTAGTGAGCTTTGTGTGATGCTCTCTAATAGGTAGGTGGGAGGGGGTCTAGATGTGGGAGGGCTTACGACAAATTCTACCCCTAGGAGTTTTGTTGGCCTGGCTCTTCTATAACCTCCTGGGTAGCTTTCAAAGTGAGCAGAGTGTCAGAACCACCTGGGCTTGATGGGATTGAGGATGAGTGGCTGGGTGTGCAGGTGTGGGGAACAGGTGCTTGGTATGTCGTATGTCCTGCTAGATGAGATGTGTCCATGGGGAAAACAAGGCTCTTCACCCCACACTTTGGAGGATGAGGAGACTCCTTCCCGATGGTCTATATCCTCTACCTGTTTCTTGAGATTTTTATCTTTTATATCTTTTTAATTGATTCAGCATATTATTTTGTTGTTATTGTTTGTGTATTTTTTTTCTTATGATACTGGGGATACTGAGGATACTGAGGATGGAATCCAGGAGCATTCTACCTCTGAGCTACTACACCCCCAGCCCTATTTTTTTTTTGAAACAGGGTCTCACTCACTAAGTTGTGGAGGTCCTCACTAAGTTGCTGAGGCTGTCTTCAAACCTGTGATCCTCTTGTCTCAACCCCCAAGGACTGGGGTTATAAGCATGCACCACCACACCAGGCTCATCCAGCATGTTTTAATGGTCAAAAATGGCATACTCTCAATTTCTGTGTATGAAATTTTGTAGTGTTACATTCTTGCTTACAGGACCTATGGTACAGGATCTACCTACAGAAAGTCCTTAGATGAGGGTTGTATGTTGAATTGTGTCCTCTTAAAAAGATAGATTGAGCTGCGATTCTCCTGTCTTAGCCTCCCAAGTACTGGGATTACATGTGTGTGCCACTGTACCCAGCTAAATTTCTATAGTTTAAGCCACCTAATTTGTGTAATGTCGTTATAGAGCTCTAGAAAATGAATATATGGAGTCTCTGTCTCATTTTTCAATACTTCAGTTATTCATGCAGAAAGTATCTGTTAAGAGCAGATAGTATGCCAGATGTTGTGCCAGACTTTGGAATACAGCTAGAAATAAGGCCAACAGCTCCTTCTTCACAGAATTTAAACCCTAGTTTGGACCAGCTAAGATAAGTACCTAGGCCATTAGTACGCAGTGAGAAATCTCCAATTAGTAGGGTACAGAGTGCCCAGAAGCAGGGCACCAAATAAGTACTCAGAAGGCTTCCTGGAAGAAGTGGTATTTTTTTTTTTTAACTGAGGATTGAGCCCAAGAGCTTTCTACCTTTGAGCTACATCACCAGCCCTGTTTATTTTATTTTATATATTTTTAAGCAGAGTCTCAAGCTGGGCGTGGTGGTGCACACTTGTAATCCCAGTACTTGGGAGGATGAGACAGGAGGATCCAGGTTTTCAGCCAGCCTCAGCTACCTAGTGAGGTCCTCCGCAACTTAGTGAGACCCTGTTTCAAAATAAAGACTTAAAAATAGGGCTGGGGATGTAGCTCGGAGGTAGAATGCCCCTGGATTCAATCCCCAGTTTCGTAAATAAATAAATAAATTTTAAAAAATAAACAGGGTCTCACTAAGTTGCTGAGGTTCTCACTAAGTTGCTGTGGCTGGCCTTGAACCAGAAGGATTACAGGTTTGAGGCCCAATTCAACAACTTAGTGAGGCCCTGTTTAAAAAAAAATAGAACTGAGTGTATATACAGCTCAGAGGTAGAATACCACTGGATTCAGTTTCCAGTAACCCCTCCCCAATCACACACATGAAACGGGAAAGATCTGAACAGACCTGCCTTACCAAGGAAGCTATATGATGGCAAATAAGAAAGATTTCCACACACATGGAAAGATTCTCAGGATCATATGTCATTAGGGAGTTGCCAACTAAAGAATGGGATATCACTGCCTCAAATCCAAACACTGACTACATCAAATGCTGCAAAAATGAAGAGCAATGGGAACGCTCGTTCATTGTAATGGAATGGCAAATGGTACAACCACTTCAGAAGACAGTTTGGCAGTTTCTAAACTACCCTTCATCATACACTCTAGCAGTCATACGCCTTGGTATTTGCCCACATGAATGGAAAATTAATGTCCTCACAAAACTTGCACATAGATATTAAAAGGAGCTTTATTCACAATTGTCCAAATTTGGAAGCAACCAAAATGTCCTTCAGAGGGTGAGTGGATAAATTGTGGTGCATCCAGACAGCGTGATATTATTTAACACTAAAAAATGAGACACGAAGCCGTGAACAGACATGGAAGAACCTTAAGCGCATGATACTGAGTGGAAGAGACCACTCTTGAAAGGCTACATGTTATACATACTATGTGATTCCAACCACATGACAGTCTAGGAAAGGCGAAACTATGAAGACAGTAAAAATGTCAGTGGTTTCCAGGGATTTGAGGTGTGGTGGGGTGAGGGGACAAAGGATTTTTAGGGCAGTGAAACTGTTCTGTATGAAACTATAATGATGGAATCATGTCATCATACAATTGTCAAAACTCACAGAATATACAAAACCAAGAGTGAGCCTAAATGTAAAATAAAGTAGTTATTTTAGATGATAATAATAGGTGCAACAAAGGTACCATTTGGGGAATGCTGTGCTTTCTGCTCAATTTTGCCCTGAATTGAAAATTGTTCTAAAAAAGGTTTGCTGTATGTTCCAGGTTTCATGTCGTTTCCACTCCATGATCCCATGGGTGACACTCCCTTTTTTGGGGGGGAGGGTACTAGAGATGGAACCCAGGTGTACCCTACCTCCGAGCTACACCCCCAGCCCTATTTTTAATTCCTTATTTTGAAACAGGGTCTCTCTAAGTTGCAGAGGGCCTCATTAAGTTGTTGAGGCTGACAGCGAACCTGCTATCCTCCTGTCCCAGCCTCCCAAGTACTGAGATTAGAAGCATGTGGCACCACGCCCAGCTTTTTGGCTTCTGTCTTATTTTCCTTACTTCCTTTTATTCTTTTTTATAAATATAGTTTTATTGGTGCATTGTAACCAACCATCATATTGTGTGTGTGATAGAAACAAGCACACACACAGTACCCGGTGCATTTCCCTCTGGATCCCAATGTCCATTTCCTAAAATGACATTTCTACCAGCATCCAATTTCCATTGAAAATACTCTTACATTTCTGATGCCCAATAAACTTTAACTTCCTCCTCAGATCTTTCAAACCACAGGCTTCCCTGCTCTCAACAGTCACGGGTCCAATTCTATTTGAGTCTGTCCTTTGTACACTGCCATATGGCTTCAAGATGTATATTTCCAGTATCTTCTGATATGCTATCTCCTACAGCATTTATAAAGATGTTGCAAGTGGAATTTAATTAAAAACAGATGGGCTCTCTTTGAAATGCTTCAATTAACAATACCCAGCTGCTTCGCTAATGCAACTTTGGAGAAGATAGAGACCATTTCCTCTAACTTCTTCCTTTGGCAGATGAAGAAACTAAGGGCCAGACATGAGAATTCCGCTTTCTGAAGGTCACACAGCAAGAGAGTGACAAGACTGTGCTTTGAGTCAGGAAGCGCAAGTCCAGTCCCCGTTCTGCTCTTGCTGGCTGGGCCGCTTTCCGCAGACCGCAGACCGTGGCTGGGTGGTCCCTGCAGGGTGCCCTTGCCCTCTGCAGCGCAGTACTTGTATGAGGCGAGGCCCATTCATTTCCTGCTTGTTTTCTCCCCCTTCTCCTTCTTCTGTCAGCCAGATTAGGTTTAAATACATTTTTTTTCCCAAGAAGATATGTATTGTCCTTTTATTTATTATTTATTTTTGTGGCACTGGGGATTAGGAGTGTTCTGTTTCTGAGCAGCACCCCTACCCTGTTTTTAATTTTGAAACAGGGTCTCTCTAAATTGTGGAGGCTGGCCTCTCACCTGAGATTCTCCTGTCTCAACCTCCCAAGTAATGGGATTATAGGTGTGCACCACCATGCCTGGCTTGTCCTTTTATTTATTTATTTTGTGTGAGACTGGGGATTGAACCCAAGGCCATTCTACCCTGCTTTACACTCCCAGCCTGATTTGATATTTTATTTTGAAACAAGGTATCATAAAATTGCCAAGGCTGGACTTGAACCTGTAATCCTCCTCTCTCAGCTTCCAGAACACTGGGATTATAGGCATGCACCACCATGCAAGTTTATATTGTCCCTTATTTTATTTTTTATTTGCAGTACTAGAGACCAAACCCAGGAACATTTTACTCCCAAACTATGCCTCCAGCCCCCCCCCCCCCTTTTTTTTTTGAAATAGGGTCTGGCTAAATTGCTGAGGCTGACCTTAAACCTGTGATCCTCCTATCTCAGCCTCCCAAGTACTGGAGTTACAGGTGCATACTACCAATGCCAGACTATATTGTCGTGTGTGTGTGTGTGTGTGTGTGTGTGTGTGTGTGTGTGTGTGTGTGATACTAGGGATGGAACCCAGGGGCCTTCTACCTCTGGGCTACACCCCTGGACCTATTTTATATTTTATTTGGAAATAGGGTCTACTAAGTTTCTGAGAGCCTTACTAAGTCGCTGAGGCTAGATTGTCTTTTTAAAGGGAAAGAATAAAAAGGGTTTTGCTGGACTTGGTGAAGCATACCTGTAATCCAAGTACTTGGGAGGCTGAGTCAGGAGGATCACAGGTTCGAGGCTAACCTCAGCAACTTATTAAGACCCTATTTCCAAATAAAAAATAAAATAGGGCTGGGAGTGTAGCTTGAAGGTAAAATGCCCCTGGATTCAATCCCCAGTATGAGGAAGAAGAATAAGAAGGAAGAAGAAGGAGGAGGAGGAGGAGGAGGAGGAGGAGGAGGAGGGTCATTGGAAAGACATAAGAGGTCATTAAGCCTCACCTGTAGTATTCCACAGGAGGAAATGGGCCCGGGGGGGACCCAGGTTTGCACAGTACCCTAGCACAACAGTGGGTGGAAGTAGAATTGGGAGCAACAGGGAGGAGGGCACTTAGGAAAGCTTTGAAAACATATTAGCAATTAACTTCATGTGGAGAGGATCCAAGGATCCAATACTTCTAAAAACATGTCTTGGGGTGAGAGATGACCTGCTCTTGTTCTGCACGACTCAGAGGATGAGAAGCAGAAGCTTGCCTTGGCACAGTCTTCTTCAGTCCACAAAAAAGGGAGAAATGTCCTCCTTTTTTTTTTTTGGAGCAAATACTGTGTAGATTGTCAATTTCATTGTAGTTTCCTAGGATTTTGAGACAGAACATATTGACTTTTACTCATACATTGTTTCTGTTTGTTGATAAACATTTTATCATTTCCAGACCAATTAACTTTTGACCTCCAGCATCCTGCTTTCACAAGACACAAGCAAGGTCAGAGGTTATTCTGTTCAAGGAAACCTCAGGAGAGTTATTACTTTAACTCAGTGCTCCAAAGTGTAGGGTTTTATTCCTTTTGCAGCGTGCTGGGGATTGCATCCAGGGACATTCTACCTCTGAGCCACACCCCTGGCCCTTTGTATTTTTTTAAAATTTTGAAACAGAGTCTCACTAAAGTTGCTGTGGTCAGGCTAAATTGCTGAAGATGGTCTCAAACCTGAATCCTCCTGTTTCAGTTGCTGAGGACATTTAGGTAAAGGGATCAGAGACTAGGTATGACGCTAAGTTGCCTAGGGTCTCATAAAGTTACTGAGGGAAACCTGCGACCCTCCTGACTCAGAAACCCAAGTACTGGGATTACAGGCATGCACTACATCTGGCTTGATTACTTTTTTTATACTTGCTTTTTTATGTCTACTTTTTGAGGTTTCTTTTGAAAATCGAAACCCATCTGATTTTTACAAAAGAGGCGATATTAATAATTTGTGAATTACAGCCTTCTGTGATAAATTTGAACACAAGATTTTAAGCCCTTAGGCTCTAAAATAGCATATCTTGGAAACTTCCCACATTAATAAAGACATTTTGGACATTTTTAATGCCTAATTAAGTTTAAAGTTGAGAGTTTAGTCTCTTTCCTAATCATCTTGATTTTAATCTAAATTGAGTAGTAATTAGAGAAATTTGGAGAAGGGAGGCTGAACTGTGTCCCCCAAATTCATACATTGAAGTATAACCCCCAGCACCTCAGAGTGTGACTGTATTTGGAGACAGGGTCTGGAAAGAAGTCATCAAGTTGAAATGGAGTCATTAGAGTGGGCCCTAGTCCAATATGACAGGTGTCCTCCTAAGAGGAGGAGAGGAGGACACAGACACAGCCAGGGAAGACTGAAGACTCAGGGAGAAGGTGGTGCTTTATAAACCAATGAGAGAACTTAGAAGAAAGCAACCCTGCCAGCACCCTCATCAGAGATGTCTAGCTGCCAGGACTGTGGGATGGTGAATGCACGATCAACTGAGAAAATGATTGTCAAAGCACCTTGAAGAATAGAAATCCTTTTCATTTGTTGCTGGTTCTATAGTTAGAAGAGAGGAATAATTATCAGCTGGGCCTGGGATAGGGCTGAGTGCAGAATTGTGCCAAAATATGGAACTTGTCTTTCGAAAGCTGCATATGTGAACTGGGTAGTCTTAAACCATGTTTTCTGGAGTGTATTTAATTAAACTGTACAGCTTTGGTGAATACCCAGGCAACACTTGTAATAAGATGAAATGACTGACTTTAGCACAGGGAAAACGGACTACTCTGTCCAGTGTTGGTTTAAGGCCCCAGGGCAAAACCATGGCACAGTCAGGGTCTGCCTTCAGGTCTTCTGACCCTGTAATCTGCCGCTCAGTTCCCACATGGCATTGTATGTCCCCGAGTGCAAATGTTGTGCCCCTTGCCTGAATTCCTCTCTCCAGTCATTCTTTTGCAAGTTCCAAAGAGAATCTAGCACGATGGTAATAGAGCTACCAGGCAGACTTTTATTGAATCCCTTTAACACCCACCCCCAGATTAATGGAAGACCCATTCTGGTTTCCCTGTATACCTCAGACATGTGTTGATGTTTGCACATCTGATTTTCATAGTGATTTTTCAGCCTTAAAATATTTGCACATGTTAATTGGTGAATCCTCAGAGAGTCCCTCTGGGAGGTAGGATATTAGGATTTCAACTTTATGAAAAGGAAAATGAAGGCATGGAGAAACAATGGGAGTCGGACATGGTGGTGCCTGCTTGTAATCCCAGTCCTTAGGAGGCTGAGACTGGAGGATCACAAGTTTGAGGCCAGCCTCAGCAACTCAGCAACTTAGCAAGACCCTGTTTTAAAAAAGGAGGTGGGGCTAGAGGTATAGTTCAGAGTTGGAATGCCTCTAGGTTTAATCCCCAGTACAAAAATGAATGAATGAATGAATGATGAGATTTCCTCCAATTTTTTTTTCAGTAGGGAGGCCAGATTCTAGAAAATAAATGAATTATCTTAGCTCAAGCTACACAATCACTCTCAGGTATATATAAATCCCTGTATTGCCTCTTGGGTGATTTTGGATCAGTTGAAGGAGTGAAGGAGTCGGTTTATCTATTTTCTTTTCTTTCTCTATGTGTGTGTGTATAGATATAAATACTTAAATAATATATAAATAAAAATTTACATATGCATATATTTCCCCCCAATTTTTTTTTTTTTTTTCAGTACTGGGGATTGAACCCAGGGACATTCTCCCTCCGAGCTACACTCCGAATCCTATTTTTTTAATCTTTATTTTGAAACAGAGTCTCACTAAGTTGCAGAGATCCTTATTAAGTAGCTGAGACTGGCTGAAAACTCAGATGGCATGCACCACCATGCTCAGCTTCAACAACCTCTTTTGTCAGTAATTTTTGAACCAGAATTTAATCAAGATTTATACTTTCTTTTGGTTTTTATGTTTGATTAATTTTGATTAATCTAAAGTAGCTCTAGCCCCATTATTTACTCTTTTTTTATGACATTGACTTTTTGTCCAGTCCCAATGTTTTATAAAATAGCCCACATATTGGATTTGTCTGTCTTTTTTTTTGAAATTGGGGATTGAACCCAGGAGCATTCTACCTCTGAACTACACCCCCAGCCCTTTTTATTTTTTGTTTTGAAACAGGGTCTTATTAAGTTGCTAAGACTAGCTTCAAACCTGCGATCTTCCTGTCTTAGCTTCCCAAGTAGTGGGATTAGAGGCATGTACTACCAGGCCTGGCCAGCCAAAACCTTTTTGCAAGAACAAGTCATAGGCAATGCTGTGTTTCTCATTGCATGGGATCAGGAGACACATGGCTCCCCATTAGTGAAGTTTTTGGTGCTCACCTAGTTAAAGGTGGTGCCTGGCAGATCATGTAATTGTAAGATGCGTTTTCACCCTTGCAAACCATAGGGTGATACTTTGGCACCATGTGAATTTTTTTTTTTTTTTTTTTTGCGGTACTGGGGATTGAACTCAGGGGCATTCTACCTCCAAGCTATACCCCCAGCCCTATTTTTTATTCTTTATTTTGAAACAGGGTCTCCTTAAATTGCGGAGTGCCTCACTAGGTAGCTGAGGCTGGCCGCGAACCCGGATCCTCCGGCCTCAGCCTCCCAAATGCTGGAATTACAAGCGTGCGCCACCACGCCCAGCTCCATGTGAATTTTCTGCCACTGATACTCCCCAGATATTTTTTGTATCTTGTGTTAATCCTCATCTGGCTTTTAATTACTTTCGAGGATATTAAGTGGTGGCTTTTTAGGTACGGTCAGTCCTTCCTATCCGTGGGTTCCACATCATGGGTTCCTAACAACCCACAGATTGAAATATTCAGGGGTAGTCCCCATCTGTACTGAACATGTACAGGCATGTTTACTTGTTATTTGCTAAATAATGCCATAAAACAACTACTTACACAGCACTTGCATTGTCTTAGGTATAAGTAATCTAGAGATGATTTAAAGTCTACAGGAGGATCTGTGTAGCTTATATGTAAATATGATGTCATAAGGTTATGATTATAATGGCATTGAGGGCTTTTTTCCTCAATTTAACTAAAATTTTTTGAATAGGGAAATTGATTTAAAGAACTAATAAACAGTTCTGTTGCAGTTTTAGCAAAAACTGACAAAGTCAGTAGGAAATAGAAAAAAGAAGAAAAGCAGCATGCCTGAAAGACACACTGGAGAGCCCGAAAGTGGAACTCTGTCCTCCCCTCAGACCCCAACCCTTAAGTAAAGTTTTCCCATTGGTGTATTTTTATCAGTGTTCCCAAGACAACGGGCTACCAACTCATTTTAGGCTGGTGGTATTATCTTGTCCTCGGTCAGTGTACTCGTTAAGTGTAAGCATATCTTTTTGCACCTCTGCAAAAGCATATCTTTTTGTACCTAATTGGTGGTGCTTTGAAGTAACATATTGGGCTTCCATCTTGCATATCAAGGCCAGGTCACAGAGAAAAATAGGGAAACAGAGGCACCAGTTATAGCTTGCATCTTTCGTATCAAGGCTGAGTCACGGAGGAAAATGAGGGAACAGAGACTCTAATCACAGCCAATGCAGCGGCCTGTAATCTCTCAGAGATGTGCCAGGCAAAGCTTCTTGTGATCTTAGGCTTTTAAGTGTGTGTGTGTGTGTGTGTGTGTGTGTGTGTGTGTGTGAAAACTAAAATCTCTTATTGCCTCTACATTCTAACTATGGGTTGAAAATAGGGCAAGGATAAAAAAAAAGGGGGAGGGGGATTTGAAGTGTAACAGGCAAGCAAAGCTGTTGTATTTCCTCTCTTTCTTTCTTTCTTTTTTTTTTTTTTTCTTTCTTGCCTGCCAGCCTGGGTGCTTGCATAGCACCCAGGCTTTAACTGCCTTTTACACTTTGATTGGAAACCAACACCGGGCAATTTTCCAATACCGGCACAATGATATACAAGGCTTGAGTGTGGTTTCTGTGGGGATCTTGGAGCCAACCCTTTATGGATACTGAGGGATGACCACATATTATTTCATCAGTATTAGTTGGCCTTATGTAAAAAAAGAGTTTTCCTCTGAGGTCCCTCTCTTCTGCTCCTCTCTTTTGCTTGGAGGATTACCACAGACTCATGAATTTTATTTATTTAACATGTTTTAATACAATCACCTTTTCTGGGGTACTGGAGATTGAATCTAGAGGCATTCTACCTCTAAGTTACACCCTCGGCCCATTTTATTTTTTATTTTGAAACAGGGTCTCACTAAGTTGTTGAGGATCTGACTAAGTTGATGAGGATCTTGCTAAGTTGCTGAGGCTGGCCTTGAACCTGTAATCCTCCTGTCTCAGCCTCCCCAAGTACTGGGATCACAGGCATGCACCACCATGCCCAGCATACAATCACTTTTGATGCTTATATTTCACCAAATTTAGACAGGGGAAGTGCTATTGCGTTTGCTCCTATGTTCTTTGGATGTGACCTCCATGGTCTTTGAATGCCCTTTCGCTTCTTGGTATGGCATGATGATGTCTTTCTCATTGTTTTCTTGACCCAGAATCTATCCTGAAGATGCAGCACTGTGTCACCAAACCCACAACCAGTCTGCTTTTGATGGACATTTGAGTTGCTCCAATCTTTTGCTATTACAAATATGTTCTTAAGTCAGGCGTGGTGGCACACGCTTGTAATCCCAGTACTTGGGAGGCTAAGACAGGAGGATAATGAGTTTGCAGCTAGCCTCAGCAATTTAGGCCCTATGCAACTTAGTGAGACCCTGTTTCAAAATAAAAAATAAAAAATAGGGCTGGGGGTATGGCTTGGAGGCAGACGGCCTCTGGGTTCAATCCCCAGTACCACAAAACAAACAAACAAACAACCCCAAATATGTTCTTAACTAGTAAGTACGTGTGAGCTTTTGTCTATGGGGTCACAGATGAGTGAGCAGTAACACCTCACCCTTATCCCTGCTGGGGCATTTGTATTTATCTACTGAGTTGAACTGTAACATTTCTGAATCACTCCAAACAGAGAAAGGCATAATCAACAAGGAATCCAATAGGATATCTGTAAGCAAGTCGACATGAGAGAGAAAACAGCAAACTGTCATGTTGATAAGTATGGGCTAAAGAAGGCATTCAATCCAAATAATTAAGGGAAAGCCATAGAATCACAAGAAATTCAGAATTTAAGTCAGCTATCTCCATCCTATTTTTTGTACCTTTATAGACTAGCTCATAGGTGACCACAAGTGAATTGTTGCTTGGGTCATTCCAAATGTCCCCAAGTATTCTAGCTCTCTGGGGCCATCATTTACATTACTATCCAAATAAAGTAATGTGACCAACAAGAAATTCTTAGGTTTCTGCAAAAATCAAGCTGCTAATGAAGCAGATGTCTTTTGGGCACTATCTAGGCCGCCTTTCCTTTTGAAATCACTTGGAGTGTGGCCATTTCAGCATCCAGATGTCTTTCCTTGGACTTGTAGATCCAGCTGGCTGTGTTAGGCCTTTCTCTTTTGCCTCATCTGCAGGAGGGGTTCAGACTCCACAGAAGCTTCCATTTGGGACGCCCAGGTCCCACTTTTGGGGAGGGTGTCAGACAACCCTGGGATAGTCAGACAGTTACTGAGGTTTCTTTGCAGCTTAGGATGTAAACTTTACCTCAAGAGTAAAAGGGGAGAGAGTAAGAACCTGACTTATGTGGGGGTCTCAGGATTGCCATTTGGGGTGAGACTTGGGAGTTGTTTAGATTTGAGACAGGCAGAAAGTAGAGGGGAAGGAGGTATACAGTGGAGTGTGTCTAGTCCATTTTCTGGCCCTTTTCTTTTCTAAAATGCTTGGAGGTTCTGAGAAAGAGACTGGCAAGTTATAGGCAACAGCAATACAAAGTAGAGAGTTCTGCAGGAGAAAGTTGATTTTCACTGGTTAGGGAGGTCAAGAAATGCTATCTAAGCAGAACTGGGTTTGAACTAGGTTTTGTGGAAAGAATAAACATATAAGTGGAGACACAAAGGATGGTGCTGAGCTGCAGTTTGGAAGGTGGAAGGCTGTCAGCATGACAGGGGCTTGAGCAGGCAAAATCAGGGAGATGTGCATGATTTTTTGCAGTTGTGGGGATTAAATCTGTGGCCTTATGCATGCTAGGCAAGTGATCTATCGCAGAGCTCTACCCCATCCCAAAATGTGAGATGTGAATTTGGAAAAAGAGGTTGAGACTGGTGGCTGAGTGCTTTGGTTGTCCAGCTAAGAGCTTTTACATTTTACCCTGAAGGCAAGGGGTGATTCACCTTTTGTTTTCCTCCCTTCCCTCCTTTCCTTCCTTCCTTCCTTCCTTCCTTCCTTCCTTCCTTCCTTCCTTCCTTTTCTCTCTCTCTCTCTCTTTGGTATTGGGGCTTGAACCCAGGACATTCTACCTTTGAGCTACACCTTAGCTATTTTTTATTTTTGAAACAAGGTCTCACTAAATTGCTAAGGTTGGCCTTGAACCTGCGGCCCTCCTGTCTCAGCCTCCTGTGAGCCTCCTGTCTCAGGCTCCCAAGTACTGGGATTAAAGCCAACATGCCTGGCTCCTTTGGTGGTTTTCAAAGCTTATAAAATTTGGAGGAGAGGGCAGTCTAAAAATAAGAATAAGGTAATGCACCAATAAAAATTAATAATTAAAAAAGAATAAGCATATGAAATTCTGGAAGCAACTTCCAGGATTCTTAGCAGGGGCTTATGCAAATGATGGCCCATGAGGATCTATTTCATCCACTTCACTATAAATGGGGAGCCCTGCAATGCTTCTCAGGGCTGCCATGCTGGGCATGAACTGTTTGGTGCAGGAATGGATACAGATACAATTTTTTGGAGTGCCCAGGTTGGTACCAGATGAGTCGACAAGCTTAATGGAGCCTCTTTTAGTTTCCTTGGGCTGTCAAAACAAATGACACAAACTGGGTGGCTCAAAGCAATAGAAACGCATTCTGTTTAATAGCCAGAAGTCTGGAAGCAAGGCGTTACAGGTTTGGTTCCTTCTGGACACTCTAAGGGAAACGCTGTGCTGTGCCTCTCTCCTGGGTCCTGGTGGTTGCCAGCAATCATTCCATGGCTTACAGACTCCAAGCTCTGCTTCCAACTTTACTTACTGTTTTCTCTGTGGCCTCTCTTCTTCTTCTCTTCCTCTCTCCCTTCCTTCACTCTCCCTCCCTCCGCCTTCCTTCCTTCCTTTTTTTTCTTTGGATCGAATCCAGGGGTGTTCTACCTCTGATCCACATCCGTAGCCCTATTTTATTTTGAAACAGAATCTCACTAAGTTGCTGAAAGTCTTCGCTAAGTTGCTGAGGCTGGCCTCGAACCTGTGATGGATTCTCCTGTGTCAGATCACAAGTATTGGGATTACAGGCGTGTGCCACCATGCCCCACTCTGCATTATCAGTTTTTAAATTCTTCAGGTGATTCTAATGCACACTGAATTTGAGACCTGTGCTTCTTAATTTTAAATGTGCATGTTGATCCGCGTGAAAATGCAGATTCCAATCCAGTTGATACATGTAGACTTGGCATGTTGAACAATCTCCCTGGTGACGTTGATGCCATTTGTTCTTAGGTCTCAGTGACTAAATGACTGACCTCACAACAGCCTCCCAGACTCATCACAATCCCATTTACAGTCATACTGTGGAGAGTTTCTAGTCTGTGATGGAGTGAGGCAGAAACATCTGTAACAGGAAGTAGCTTTTGCTGAGGGTTCAGTTTGCAGATGGTTTATACGTTGGGAAAATCCATGGGCTACAGATAAATGGACTCTGAATCTAATGACATTATTTAGAAACAGTTTAACTAAACGAAAATGAGCAGCTAGTCCTCTGTGTGCTTCTTCCTGGGTCCTGGAATGCCTCTGTTTAGTATAACAATTGTTAATAGGTCCTTCCTAAGACCTCTGAGAAGGGACAGTGCCCTTCAACAAATGAAACATCAGAAAAACAGCAGGAAGGATGTAAACACTCTCCAACTTCAGATTTTCATCTGTTAAATGTTGGTACTATAAAAACAGCTGGGCGTGGTGGTGCACACTTGTAATCCCAGTACTTGGGAGTCTGAGATAGGAGGATCACAGGTTTGAAGCCAGCCTCAGCAATTTAGCGAGATTCTGTTCAAAAAAAAAAAAAAAAAAAAAAAATATATATATATATATGTGTGTGTGTGTGTGTGTGTATGTATATATATGTGTGTGTGTGTGTGTGTTGGGGGGGCTGGGGGTGTGACTCACAGATAGAACACTGCTGGGTGTTCAATTCCAAGTACCAAAACAAAAACAAAAATAAAATGCTCTTTCCATCCTGGCCCTGGGGCCTGACCTGTGTCAAGTTGTCTCTGAACATTTTCCCATGTCACCCAGGGTGAAGGGGAAGGAAGGAGAGGTGAGTTCAAGTGCTCTCTGTCCTCCGAGTACACTCAGGCAGACCTGAGGGGCTTACCTGCTCAGAGACTGATCTTAGAACTCAGACATAATTCATTCTTATGGCTACATGTTAGAATCATCTGGTGGAAATTCAATGGGATCATGTCCATGCCCTCACTAGACCAATTAAAAATTCTAAAAAAAAAAAAAAAAAAAAAAAATCTGAGGATGAGGCTTGGATGAAAATATGTTTTAAATTTCTTCAGGTGATTCTTCTTTCTTTTTTTGTACTAGGGATTGTACCCAGGGACATTCTACATCTGAGCTATATGCCCAGCCCTATTTTATATTTTATTCTGAAACAGTCTCGCTAATTTACAGAGGGTCTTGCTAAGTTGCTGAGACTGGCCTAGAACCTACAATCTTCCTGTCTCAGCCTCCCAAGTACTGGGATTACAATTGTACACTATCATGCCCGGCCTTATTCAGATAATTCTAATGTGCACCAGGGTTACTTCATAGGTTCTATGGGCATATGGGTTTTAGTCTTCTATATAATTTATTTGGCATGTTTATAAAGTCCTTACTGTGTGTAAGTTTCTTAGTCCATTTGGACTGCTGTAACAAAATAGCATAGCTGGTGGCTTATAAATCCACAGAATTTTATTTCTCACAGAATTATGCATATCACTCACATGTGTGTGTATTTGTGTGTATGTGTGTGGTACTGGAGGTTGAATCCAGGGTCATTCTATCTTTGAGCTACACCCCCTGCCCTATTTAATTTTTTTTTGGAAACAGGGTGTCACTGAGTTAGCACACACTGGTCTTGAACCTGCAATCCTTCTGTCTCAGCCTCCCAACTACTAGGATTAAAGCTTCTCACAGAATTTTAAATCACAGACTTGCATTTTATTTCTGGGTTCAATCCTCAGTAACAAAACAAAACAACAAAAAAACGAGTTTAAGAAAGGATTAAATCATTGTTTCTAGAAGAGGTGGCTTAGATTTGGAGGCATCATGCTACTTGCTCAGGGTACAGGATGAGCAACGGGCTCCTTTTCCCTCCCTCCTTCCCACCTTCCCTGAGACCGGAAAGTCTAAGATTAAGGTCCTGTCAGATTCAGTGTCTGGTTGGTTCACAGATGACATCTTTTCACTGTATCTTCCATGGTGGAAGAGGCAAGGGATCCCGTCTCTTGTATGGACACGAATGCCATTCACGAAGGCTCTGCCCTTTATTCCATTCACGAAGGCTCTGCCCTTTATTCCATTCACGAGAGCTCTGTCTTTTACCTTCTAAAAGCTTCACCTCCAAATACCCTCGCACTGGGAATTAACTTCCAACACATGGATTTTGGGGCAACACAGCATTCAGATGACAGCAGGAAGGCACTGGGCTCAGCACAGGGGAACTGTGGGGAATAAGATGATAGATAGAAACTGGGAGAGCAGATATGAAATGAGTTTTAGAACTTGCAAATTTCAAATGTGGTTGAGAGCTACGAAGGTGAACTACACCTGTAAAGGATGTAGCCGTTATGGAGGGTGCTGTACCACACAGAGCTTGGATTCCATCCCCAGTGCCAAAATAAACAGATACATAACTAACAAAAGGACACTATACCACAGTGGGTACAAAACCCAGTCCGATGAGGCATCTTTGAAGTAACCTTTGAAGACTTCTGGGAGATGAACTGGAGTTATCTAGGAAAAGAAACAGGTGGAGAATATTCCTTCCTTGCAAAAGGAAGAGCAAAGGCCACTGCCTGGGATCGGAGAGCCTGGAGAGAGTGCTGTGGCTTGGATCTGGAACGTCCCGGAAGCTCACGCGCTAGGCAGTGCCGCCATGCCCAGAGGGGGGCTTTCAGGAAATAATTGGATCATGAGGTCTCCACTGCTTCAGTGAATTAATCCATTTGGTGGTTTAATTGTTTTTTGTGTGTGTGTGGTACTGGGGGTTGAATCCAGGGGCATTTTACCTCCAAGCTACATCCTCAGCCCTATTTCATTTTTATTATTGAAACAAAGTCTTGCTGAGTGTGGTGTCACACACCTATAATCCCAGTACTTGGGAGGCTGAGACAGGAGTGCAGGTTTGAGGAGATCCTATACAACACATTGTGAGACACTGTTTCCAAACAAAAACATAAAAAGGGCTGGGGGTGTAGCTCAAAAGTTGAATGCCCCCGGATTCAATCCCAGTGCCACAATACATACATACATACATACATACATACATACATACATATGTACATACATACATAAAATTGATTGTAGTGCTGAGTGCACCAATGTGAATATATTAAAAGCCATTGAATTATATTCTGTATTTTTTTTTTTTTTTTTTTTTTTTTTTGCAGTGCTGGGGATTGAACTCAGGGGCATTCTACCTCCGAGCTATACCCCCAGCCCTATTTTTTATTCTTTATTTTGAAACCGAGTCTCACTAAGTTGCAGAGTGCCTCACTAGGTAGCTGAGGCTGGCCGCGAACCCGGATCCTCCGGTCTCAGCCTCCCAAATGCTACGATTACAAGCGTGGGCCACCACGCCCGGCTGAATTATATTCTTTAAATGGATGAATTTTATGATATGTGAATTATATCTCAGTAAGGCTATTGTTTTTTTTTAAAAAAAGAGAGAATGGCAGATATTGAAATATGGTTCTATTTTGTGTGTGTATGTGTGTGTGTGGTACTAAGGATGGAACTCAGGAGCATTCTACCCCCAAGCTATATCCCCAGCCCAATTTTTTTTTTTTCAGGACTGAGTATTGAACCCAGGGACATTCTACCTCCGAGCAACACCTCCAGCCCTATTTTGTAGTCTTTATTTTGAAACAGGGTCTCACTAAATTGCTATGGGCCTCACTAAGCAGTGAACTGGCGATTCTCTTGTTTCAGCCTCCCAAGTACTGGGATTGCAAGCGTGTGCCACCACACCCGGCTTCCCCCAGCCCAATTTTATTCTTTTTTTTTTGAAACAAGGTCTCACTAAGTTGCTGTGGGCCTCACTAAGTAGTGAACTGGCGATCCTCCTGTCTCAGCCTCCCAAGTATTGGGATTACAAGTATGTGCCACCATGCCTGGCAAAAGTTCCCATTTTTTTTTCTCTCTTTTTTGCATCTGCTGGGGATTGAACCTAGGGCTTTGTTCATGTTAGGCAAGAGCTCTACCACTGAGCCACAGCATCCCCAGCCTTATATCATTCTAATTTAGACAAATACTAAAGACAGAAACTCAGGGCAGAAGTTAAGGAAATAATATAGAGGATGCATTAGTCCACTTTTCTTGACCCTAATGAAATACCTGAAGCCACATATTTTACCATATGATCCAGCGATCCCTCTACTGGGTATCTACCCAAAAGAAAGGAAACCAAACTATCAGACCAACGCATGTGTATCTATGTTTATAGCTGCACAGTTTACAATTGCCAAACTATGGAACCAGCCAAGATGTCCAACAACAGATGAATGGATTACAAAACTATGGGATATGTACACAATGGAATTTTACTCA
>PVLC010016966.1:9086-34704 GCA_004027655.1 Graphiurus murinus
TTTTTTTTTTTTTTTTTTTTTTTTTTTTGGTTCTGGGGATTGAACTCAGGGGCATTCTACCTCCAAGTTATATCCCCAGCCCTATTTTTTATTCTTTATTTTGAAACAGGGTCTCACTAAGTTGCGGAGGGCCTCGCTAGGGTAGCTGAGGCTGGCCGAGAACCCGGATCCTCTAGTCTCAGCATCCCAAATGCTGGGATTACAAGCATGTGCCGCCACACCCGGTTCCTATAAATATTATTGATAGTCAGACTACTCTGCCCGGTGCTTCCAGATCTGCATTCCCTTGTCCCTCACTACCAGCAGGAAGCAGTCCAGGCCGACCCAGGACTGTTGGTGGGCTAGTCAGACTCACTCCCAACCCAACGTTGCTGGGCACTGGAGTGTGAAAGAGTGAGCCCCTGGGAACTGGGGCCCCTCAGCAATGCCAGTTGGCTTTTTTAGTTTTGTGTGTGTGTGTGTGTGTGTGTTGGGGTGGGCGGGTTGTTTTTCTTTTAAGATGTCTTGCTCTTTTGCTTCATTGAACATGAAAACATTAGCTGCAAGGAAGTCTGTGAAAGCTAGACTGTGTGTGTGGAAAAGAGAAAAATGGGAAGGGTGGGGATGGAGACTGAGAGTTTTAAATAATATGAAAAAGGAAGAGAAAAATAACAGCCAAAATACCAAAGAGGGCTAGAGAACAAAAGAAACTATTAAGTAGAAAAATGAAACAGATAACATAAAAATACAGAAAGTTTTCATTGCTATTTAAAAATAAAAGTATGTTAATAATTAACATTTTTAAATTGAGTTTCTAAATATTCACAATATTCCATTAGAGAAATGTCCTTCCAATATTTGCCATCTCTCCAAAGAAATCAGGAAACATTTTCAAGAAATGCTTTCTTTTCATCAGATTGACAAAATATATAACATTCAAAATTAATATAATATGTAATTGGTACTTACATCCAAATTTCCAATCATTACCAAGAAAAAAATAACAATAAATATACAAGCTGGTTGAATAGAAACCTTTTTGGTTATATTTCTTAATAGGAAAGAGATTCCATTTTAAGATTCCATAAAGGCATAACTTTAAAATTGTACTGAAAAAATGCAAATTTTAAAGGCTTATGTATGTAATAAAAGCTACAAGAATGCCTTGCACATTTTATGAATTATTACATTGAGAAAATGTCACAAAATGCCTCTGAATAGAACATAAATCCTTGGTATCAAACTGTGATTTATGCCTTGATTATATTTTACCTTTGAGCTATACCCCAGCCCTTTTTTCTTTTTTTTTTTTTTTTTTTTTTTTTGCGGTACTGGGGATTGAACTCAGAGGCATTCTACCTCCGAGCTATACCCCCAGCCCTATTTTTTAGTCTTTAGTTTGAAACCGAGTCTCACTAAGTTGCGGAGTGCCTCACTAGATAGCTGAGGCTGGCCTCGAACCCGGATCTGCCGGTCTCAGCCTCCCGAATGCTGGGATTACAAGCGTGCGCCACCACGCCCGGCTCCCCTTTTTCCTTTCTTTTCTTTTTTTTTTTTTTTTTTTTTTTTTCTGGAAACAGGGTCTCACTAAGTTGCTGAGTCTAGCCCTGAACCTGCAGTCCTTCTGTCTCAGCCTCCCAAATACTCCAATTCCAGGTGTGCGCAGAGGAGCCTTGTTTATCAACCACTTCTTCAGGCTGTTGATATTAAGAACTTTCACGCCTTGTGTTGGCTCCATATTCATTCCCTCAGAAAGCATTTCTCAAAATCTCCTGTGCATTGTGGGGGTGTCAATGAGGCATAATGGTTGACTTAGGCCCAACATGGGGCAAATGCCTGTGATACCAGCTGTTCAGGAGGCTGGGCCAGGAAGATCTCAAGTTCAAAGCCAGCCAGGGCAACTTAGGGAGACTATATCTCAACATAAAAAAATTTTTAAAGGGCTAAGGATACAGCTCAGTGAGGCCCTGGTTTCAACCACCAGTAGTGTAAAACCTGATGTGACAGCCTAAGACAGGACCCTGGTCCCCCAGGAGTATGATCTAGTGGAAGGAGAGTCACAAGAAGCAGTCATTTGCCTGAGTGCCCTGGGGACCTGCAGGGCCACCATGGCTGGGGTGTCTGCTATGGAATATGAATCTTAGCTGCAAGCCTCATTTGCACTGGTTCCTAATAAATAAATTTTTATTTTAGTGTGTGTGTGTGTGTGTGTGTGTGTGTGTGTGTGTGTGTGTGTGTGTGTTTGTGGTGCTGGGGATTGAACCCAGGGGCATTGTACATCCAAGCTACACCCCAGACTTGTTTTATTTTTTATTTGGAAACAGCGTCTCACTAAGTTTCTAAGAGCCTAAGTTGCTGAAACTGTCCTTGAACCTACAATCCTCCTATCTCAACCTCCCAAGTACTGGGATTATAGGTGTGCACCACCATGTCCAGCTCCTATTTTATTTTCATAGTTTTATATTTTCTTTCTCCAGAAGGTTCCCCAAAACTTGATAAGGTCCCTAAAATTCTGGATTTGCCCTGCCAACCTCCTGCCTTCTTCTCCCAGCCCAAGAATGACAATAAGTTAAGTGCACTTAATCTTTACTTTCCCACCTCTCCAGGAGGTTCCCTTCAAATCAGTCTAACCATGACTCTTCCCTTCACACAGCGCATCTGTTAAAATTAATCTGAGCCAGGTTTGGTGGTGCATGCTTGTAATCCCAGCATTTGGGAGGCTGAGACTGGAGGATCTGGGTTCGAGGCCAGCCTCAGCTACCTAGTGAGGCACTCCACAACTTAATGAGACCTTGTTTCAAAATAAAGAATAGAAAATAGGGCTGAGGGTATAGCTTGGAGGTAGAATGCCCCTGAGTTCAAACCCCAGTACCAAAAAAACAAAAAAAAAAAGATTAATCTGGCTGGGCATGGTGGTGCATGCCTGTAATCCCACTACTTGGGAGGCTGAGACAGGAGGATCACAGATTAGAGGTCAGTCTCCGCAATTTATTAATACCCTCAGCAACTTAGTGAGACCCTGTTTCCAAATAAAAAATCAAATAGGGCTGGGCTGGAGGTATAGCTCAGAGGTAGAATGGCCCTGGGTTCAATCACCAGTACAAAACGTGTGTGTGTGTATGTGTGTGTATAAATATTTATCCTCACTGGGCATGGTGGTACATGCCTGTATTCCTAGTACTTGGGAGGCTGAGACCAGAGGATCACAGATTCCAGGCCAGCCCTAGCAACTTAGCCAGACCCTATCTCAAAATAAAAAGGGGTGGTGTGTAGCTTGAAGGTAGAATACCCGTGTTCAATCCCCAGGACCAAAAGAAAAAAAGTTCAATCTTTAGTTGTCTTCAACTTTGAAGGAGTATTGTTGCTTTTCTGAACTTGTCTTCTCATTTCTCCAGCGTATAAAGTCGGGCAGAGACAGCAGCAGCAGCTCCCGAGGCAAAAGAGAGGGGAGTGCTGGCAGCGGTGAGTGTTCCTTGTGCCCTTGAGGCTGGCTCTGACAGGCTGCTCATACATGGGCTTCTAGAAACATCTCAAAATAAGCCACAAGTGTCCTTCATGTCTTTGTATGTGTGTTTATTCTAATTTAGTAGGACATCATTCTGATTATGAGTGTTTGTAAATTTTATATATCAGCTCTTAAGTAGCATATCTGTTTCTGCTAATTGATTAATAAATGAGTCCAGGTTGGACAGATTATCATAGATGGGCATTCAAAAGAGGTTTTTCAGTTCGGCATGGTGGCACACACCCGTAATCCCAGTCCTTGTGAGGCTGAGACAGGAGGATTGCAGGTTCTAGGACAGTTTCAGCAAGTAGTGAGACTTATCAACTTAGAGAGATCTGTTTCCAAATAAAAATAAAAGGGCTGGAGATGTAGCTCTGAGGTGGAATGCCCCCGGGTTTAATCCCCAGTGCCACAAAAAAAAAAAAAAAAAAAAACAGAAAAAAGATCTCTAATTTTAAATCTATATTTGAAGAAAGGATCATGAGAGTAGGGCATGGTGGTGCACACTTATCATCTCATTACTTGAAGGCTGAAACAGGAAGACTGCGTATTTGAGGCCAGCCTCAGCAATTTAGTGAGACCCTGTTTCAAAATTAAAAAATAAAGAGGGCTGGGGGGTGTAGCTTAGAGGTAGAATGCCATTGGGTTCAATCCCTAGTACCACAGGAAGAAAAAAAGAAGAAGTAGGGTGTTCTCACAGAGCGCTGACAGCACTGAATCTGTCATCTCGCTCTAGGAATTAGGAGACATGGTTTGAGTCCTGTCTTGATGGCAACAATGTGTATGTCTTTGGAACAGCCACATAGATGCTGTAACCTTTAGGTGACTCCATAGATGCTGTAACCTTTAGGTGACTCCTCAGAGTTCCTGGCTTTTTTTTTCCCCTTGGTGGTACTGGGGATGGAACCTTGGGACATTCTACCTCTGAATCATACCCCCAGTCCTTATTTATTTATTTTTTTACAGGATCTCACTAAATTGCTGAGGTTGGCCTTGAACCTGCAATCCTCCTGTCTCAGCCTCCCATGTACTGGGGTTACAGGTGTGTGCCACCACACCCCACTGTGGCATCATTTCTTGAGATGAAGTTTTACTGTTTTCTGTCCCTTTTCTCCATCAACAAAAATCTTCTACCTTCCTTTCCTACTTCAGGCAGGAAATATAAGTTAGCAGAAATTTGGTGGTTTTAAAGTAGCTAATTGAAAAGATAAATGCTAAATTGGGATCTACAAATATAGTTATGTTCTCTTTCATCCATACTTAGCGTGCTAGCATGCATGTTGCCCAGCTCCATATAACTACCAAGCTGAACTCTTGTAGATGTTTGTGATCAAAGAGTAGAACAACAACAACGAAAAAAAAAAAAAAATGCAAGTTTTACCTGGGCACAGTGGCACCTACCTATGATCCTAGAACTTGGGAGGCTGAGACCGGAAGATCACAAGTTTGTAGCCAGCCTCAGCAACTTAGCAAGATCCTGTTTCAAAATAAAAAATAAATAGCCGGGCGTGGTGGTGCACACTTGTAATCCCAGCATTTGGGAGGCTGAGACCGGAGGATCCAGGTTCGCGGCCGGCCTCAGCTACTTAGTGAGGCACTCCGCAACTTAGTGAGACCCGGTTTCAAAGTAAAGAATAAAAAATAGGGCTGGGGGTGTAGCTCGGAGGTAGAATGCCCCCGAGTTCAATCCCCAGTACCGCAAAAAAAAAATAAATAAATAAAATAAAATAAAAATAAAAAATAAATAAAAAGGACTGGGGGTATAGCTTAGAGTTACCAAAATGAAAAAAAGAAAAAAAAGATTAATCAGTTTCTTCCTAACATCAACAACTGGCATGAGCCTTCCCTGGTGATTTGTAAGTTTACAAAAGACCTCCCTGCAACCTGGGTCTGAGCCTCCCAGACTCTTCCCTCTGCACACCTGCCTCACAAATCTCAGGCTGTTAAATACATGCCACAGCTGATGCATACCTGTGACCCCAGTGCTTGGGTAGCTGAGACAGAGGATTGCAGGTTCAAGGACAGCCTCAACAAGGTAGCAAGAACCTCAGCAACCTAGCAAGACCCTGTTTCAAAACAAAAAGTATAAAGGGCTGGGAGTATAGCTCAGAGATAGAATGCCCCTGGCTTCAAACCCCAGTACCACAAAAAAGAGGGAAAAAAAAAAAGCCATAGTTCCAGGAATTGCTGAGCCTGGAGGAGAGAGGCAGGGTGCCACCCCAAGAGTCTCACTAAGGAGGCTCGGGAATATGAGATGGACCAAGTGTGCCGTGAGGCCACCGAGGCCCAGATTCTTTGACCTAAGGTTTGCTCGGCCTCCCTGGCCACCCTTCTACTAAGGCGTCTTAGATCCTGGGGTACCTCCGCCATCAGGGGTGGGCCAGAGAAGGGCCTGACCCCATGGGAACTATGAGCAAGGGAAGAGAGGCCCTACTGTTGAAAGCCACTCCAGCCTGGCCTCCTCACTGCTCCTCTGTTGGTTTTCAATGGGTTCCTCCCTCCCTTCCAGTCTGCTTCAGTCCAACACAAACAGCCCGGCGCACAGGCAAGCTCTGTTCTCAGAGGGTCCCCAGCAGGCACTCCAAGCCATGGAGGCCTTTCCCAGGCCGTTTGCATGTTGCTACTGCTCTTAGTACCAGTAGACACAGAACTGAGTCCCTTCCAGGAGCTTGCTTGTTTGGATTTTCTTTTTCTTTGATGGTGCTGGGGATTGAACCCTGGGGCAGTCTGCCTACATGCTATGCGCCAGCCTTTTTTATTTTTTATTTTTTATTTTGAAACAGGATCTCACTAAGTTGCTGAGGCTGGCCCCCAACACATGATCCTCCAGTCTCAGCCTCCCAAGTACTGGAATTATAGGCTGTGCCACTGCACCCAGCTTAGAAAGTTTTATTTAGATGGTACTTTCAAAAGATAAGAAATTGATGGGGACAATTGACAAACTTCCTAATTTAAGGGAAGGGGTAAATGTTGAAGGATTATTAGATATATTTTGAACGATTGGGCCTTGATGACTGAGAAGGGCCAGTAGATTTTTCAGCTGAGATAGTCTCAGTAGCCTAGAAGTGGTCTTAGGCCACAGGCAGAAGCAGTGACCAGAGCTGGGTGTGGTGGCTCACGCTTGTAATCCCAGAACTTGGGAGGCTGAGAAATGAGGATTGCAGTATCAAAGCCAGCCTTGGCAACTTAGGCTCTCAGCAACCTAGTGAAACGCTATTTCCAAATAAAAAATAAAATCAGGCTGGGATGTAGCTTGGAGGTAGAATGCCTCTGGGTTCAATCCCCAGGACCAAAAAAAACCAGTGATCAGATTCTATTTATTAGAAGCAAGTGGGCTGCAATGAGGTGGAAAAGAAGATGTAGAGTGTTCTATTTATTTATTTATTTATTTATTTATTTATTTATTTACTTATTTATTTATTTTGGAGATGACACATTCCCAAGATGGTCTAGAGCACATGAGTAGGAGTAACTATGTAATGTAGTTCCCTTGGTAGTTTTTCCTAAACAAAACAATGTTCACAAGCCAGGCATGGTGGCGCACGCTTGTAGTCCCAACATTTGGGAGGCTGAGACTGGAGGATCCGGATTCACGGCCAGCCTCAGCTACCTCATGAGGCACTCCGCAACTTAATGAGACCCTGTTTCAAAATAAAAAATAAAAAATAGGGCAGAGGGTATAGTTCGGAGGTAGAATGCCCGAGTTCACTCCCCAGTACTGCAAAAAAAAAAAAAAAAAAAGAAACAATGTTCACTAGAAAGCATACAGCAATCAATAAAATGAGAAAAATGCAGACTTTTTATTGGATCTTTAAAATGTGTTATAGGCATGACATCATGGAAATTATTTATGGTGAATGTTCAGTGTAAAAGTCATGCACAGACTTTACATGTAGTCTCTGAGGAAAGTGGCCATGACCCTTTTTGCCTCTCCCAGCTGTGGGACAGCAGGAGTCCCTGAGCAGGAATGCAGTTGACATTCATCAGATTTCAGAGTATCATGGGTGGTGCTAAAGGTGAAGAGATCTTCCCACAGTGTCATAGGGATATTAGGGATTGCACTGACACCCAGCTCAGTGGCACAGGGCCTGTAATCTCAGTGCCTGGGGGGAGACAGGAGGAACCTAGGTTCAAGGCTAGCCTCAGCAATTTAGCAAGACCCTTTTTCAAAATAAAAAATTAAAAGGGCTGGGGATGTAGCTTGCAGGTATAATGCCCCTGGGTTATACTCAGTTGGACAGGGCATCTCAGGCATACGTAGGTGGTAGGGCATTCCTTGGTTCAATCCTCAGTATTTAAAAAAAAAAAAGCCAGGCATGGTGACACAAACATGTAATCCCAGTACTTGGGAGGCTGAGACAGGAGGATCTCAGGCTCAAGGACAGCCTCAGCAAGTAGTGAGATTCTCATCAACCTAGAGAGACCCTGTTCCAAAAGAAAAAATAGGGCTGGAGGTGTAGCTCAGAGGTAAAATGCCCCTGTGTTCAATCCCCAGCACCATAAAAATAAATAAATATTTGCAGACCGCCTCAGAAGCATCGCAGCCTCCTTGGTTTATCTGTGTATGTGCCTTCATTAGAGAGCTTTGTGTTTTTGTATACTTTCTTGTTGCTGTCTGTGTCCTTTCATTTCAACTTAAAGGACTCTCTTTAGGGTTTTTTTATGTTTTTGTTTTTTTTCTTCTGTACTGGGGCTTGAACCCAGGAGTGGTCTACCATTGACCCACACCCACAGTTCTTTTTGTTTTTTATTTATTTTCATTTATTTATTTACTTGTTTATTTATTGGTACTAGGGATTGGACCCAGGGGCATTCTACCTCCAACCTATTTTATTTTTTATTTTGAAACACGGCCCCAGAGCTGGGCATGGTGGCACATGCTTGTAATCCCAGCATTTGGGAGGCTGAGACCGGAGGATCTGGGTTCGCGGCCAGCCTAAGCTACCTAGTGAGGCACTCCACAACTTAGTACGACCCAGTTTCAAAATAAAGAATAAAAAATAGGGCTGGGGGTATAGCTCGGAGGTAGAATGCCCCTGAGTTCAATCCCTAGTACCACAAAAAAAAAAAAAAATGAAAGAAAGAAAGAAAAAAGAAAAGAAACACGGCCTCACTAAGTTCCTGAGGCTGGCCATGAACCTGCAATCCTCCTGTCTCAGCCTCCCAAGTACTGGGATTAATCCAGATTTTAAGACCTCCTATTTATTTATTGTGGTACCAGGGATTGAACCCAGAGGTATTCTACACTCCCAGCCCTATTTTATTTTTTATGTTGAAACAGAGTCTCACTAAGTTGCGGAGGGCCTCAATAGTTGCTGAGGCTGGCCAAGAACCTGTACTGTCTCAGCCTCCCAAGTACTGGGATTACAAGCGTGTGCCACCATGCCCGGCTCCTTTGTATTTATTTATTTACTTACTTACTTATCTATTTATTTATTTATTAAAAAACAAACAAGATCTCACTGAGTTTCTGAGATTGGACTTGAACCTTTGAACTTCATGTCTCAACCTCCCAAATACTGGGATTATGAGATTGCTGATAAGTCACTCTTCTTGCACTCTTTTCAAGACTTTCTTTGTTAAAAAAAAAAATTAGATTTTCTTTGTCTTTGAATTTTGACAGTTTTATTATAATGTATCACAGTGTAAGCCCTTTGGGTTTATCATATGGAGTTCTTTGAGCTTCTTGAATATGGATGCTAATTGCTTCCTCAGTTTAGGGAAGTTTTCAGCCATTTTTTTTTTTTTTATTTTTATTTTTTTGCGGTACTGGGGATTGAACTCGGGGGCATTCTACCTCTGAGCTATACCCCCAGCCCTATTTTTTATTCTTTATTTTGAAACAGGGTCTCACTAAGTTGAGGAGTGCCCTCACTAGGTAGCTGAGGCTGGCCACGAACCCGATCCTCCAGTCTTAGCCTCCCAAATGCTGGGATTACAAGTGTGCGCCACCACGCCTGGCAACCATTATTTTTTAAATAAGTCCTTCCCCATTCTCTCTCTGTTCTCCCTCTTGGACTGTCAAATGCATGTATTGTTTCACTGATGGTATCTTGTAATTCCCATAGGCTTTCTTCACTGAAGCTGATCTCTAACCTGCAATCCTCCTGTCTCAGCCTACCAAGTACTAGGATTATAGGTGTGCTCCACCATGCCCGGCTACATGGCCTGTCTTTGAGTTCACTGATTCTTTCTGCTTAATCGAGTCTACTAGTGATCCTCTGTAGTCCATTTTTCAGTTCAGTTATTGTATTCTTCAACTCTAGAATTTATGTCTGGATCTTTTTTACAGTGTCTGTGTCTTTATTGACATTCTTATTTTGTTTATCACTTTCCTGATTTTGTTTATCTGGCTATTTGTGTTTTCTCTTATAGCCCAGTGGGTTTCCTTAAGATAATTATTTTGAGCCAGACCTCATGGAGCATGCCTGACAACCCAGTACTTGTGAGGCTGAGATAAGAGGATAGCAGGTTAGAAGCCACTTGGCAATTTAGTGAGATCCTGTTTCAAAATAAAAAATTAAGTTGGGTGTGGTGGCACATGCCTGTAATGCCAGTACTTGGGAGACTGAGAAAGGAGGATTATTGATTTGAAGCTAGCAGGTGGTAGTTTAGCAAGACACTGTTTCAGGACAAAAAAAAAAAAAAATTAAAAGGTTTGGGGTTATAGCTCAGAGGTGGAACAACCTCTGTGGTGTTCAACCTCTTATATCACAAGAGGAAAAAAGATAATTATTTTCAGATAATTCATAGATCTTCATTTACTTAAAGTTGGCTTTTTTTTTTTTTTTTTTCGGTACTGGGGATTGAACTCAGGGGCATTCTACCTCTGAGCTATACCCCCAGCCCTACTTGTTTTATATTGTTTATTTTGAAACCAGGTCTCACTAAGTTGTGGAGTGCCTCATTAGGTAGCTGAGGCTGGCCGAGAACCCGGATCCTCTGGTCTCAGCCTCCCAAATGCTGGGATTACAAGCGTGCGCCACCACGCCCGGCAAAGTTGGCTTCTTAACATTTATTTTGCATCTCTGATTGAGCTGTGTTTCCCCGTTTCTTGTTTAGCTTGGGTTTTTTTTTTTTTTTTTTGGTGTTGTTGTTTTATGATTTCTGTATTCAAAACAACAGCTATCAGCTGGGCGTGGTGGCACACACTTGTAATACCAGCATTTGTGAGGCTGAGACCAGAGGATCCGGGTTCTCGGCCAGCCTCAGCTACCTAGTGAGGCACTCCACAACTTAGTGAGACCCTGTTTCAAAAAATGAATAAAAATTAGGGCTGGGGTGTAGCTCGGAGGTAGAAAGCCCCTGAGTTCAATCCCTAGTACCGCAAAAAATAATAAAGAAAGAATAAAAAATAGGACTGGTGGGGTGTAGCTTGGAGGTAGAATGCCTCTGAGTTCAATCCCCAGTACCACAAAAACAACAACAATAAAACAACAGCTATCTCTCCAAGTGTGTATAGACTGGTCTCATATAGCAGCCCTTCACCAGTCTTGCTAGAAATTACAGGGCCTGGGAAAGCCTCTATGAAGAAACATCTTCTCTAGGCTTATGCTTATCATTTCCAACTTAGAGAAGCTTGCTGGTTTCCTCATCAAGAACTCAGAGTCTCTTGATCCTTCTGGTACATATAATCTTTTCATATATACAAACAGTTTGTTTAATTTTCCTTGTTTTGGCAGTAATGGGGATTGAACCCAGGGGCATTCTACTTCTGAGCTATACCCCCAGCCCTATTTTTCATTCTTTTTTTTTTTTTTTTTTTTTTTTTTTTGCGGTACTGGGGATTGAACCCAGGGGCATTCTACCTCTGAGCTACACCCCCAGTCCTACTTTGTAATTTTTATTTTGAAACAGGGTCTCACTAAGTTGCAGAGAGCCTCACTAAGTAGCTGAGGCTGGCCACCAACCTGGATCCTCCGTCTCAGCCTCCCAAGTACTTGGATTAAAAGCGTGCGCTACCACACCCGGCTCCTATTTTTCATTCTTTATTTTGAGCCTCCCAAGTATTGGGATTACAAGTGTGCACCACCATGCCCAGCTTTTCCTTGTTTTTGAGCTTTCCAATAATAGCATATTTGTGTGTGTGTGTGTGTGTGTGTGTGTGTGTTTTACTGGGGATTGAATTACTGGGATTACAGGTGTATGCCACCGTACCTAGCTAATGGTATCATTTAGTATGTAGTGTTCTAATTTGTTTGATATACTTCTAAGAATAAATAAGGTTAAACTAATCCCAGTACTTGAGAGGCTGAGATAGGAGGATAGCAGGTTTGAGGCCAGCCTCAGTAACTTAGTGAGACCTCCTGCAATTTAGTGAAATAAAAAGGCCTTGGGATGTAGCTCAGAGGTAGAATACCCCCAGATTCAATCTCCAGTACCAATAAGTAAGTAAATAGATAAATAAGGGTAGTGTGTGTGTGTGTGTGTGTGTGTGCGCGCGTGTGCGCGAGCGCGCGGGCAAACTACTAAGGATTGAATCCTGGGGCATTCTACCTTTGAGCCATACCCCCAGCCCTTTTGCTTTGAAACAGGGTCTTGCTAGATTGTTGAGAGTCTTACTAAATTCCTGAAGCTTGCCTTGAACCTGCGATCCTCCTTTCTCAGCCTCCCAAGTACTGGGATTACAGACATGTACCACCATGCCTGGCAAAGGTACACTTTTTTATACATTTATTGACCATTTGTACTGCTTACTTATCTCTGTATATACTTTGTCCTTTTTTTTTTTTTTTCTTTTTTTGCAGTACTGGGGATTGAACTCAGGGGCATTCTATCTCCAAGCTACACCCCCAGCCCTATTTTTTATTCTTTATTTTGAAACCGAGTCTCACTAAGTTGCGGAGTGCCTCACTAGGTAGCTGAGGCTGGCCGCGAACCCAGATCCTCCGGTCTCAGCCTCCCGAATGCTGGGATTACAGGCGTGCGCCACCACGCCCAGCTTTTTATTCTTTTATTTATTTATTTATTTATTTATTTATTTATTTTTGCGGTACTGGGGATTGAACTCAGGGGCATTCTACCTCCGAGCTATACCCCCAGTCCTATTTTTTTATTCTTTATTTGGAAATTGAGTCTCACTAAGTTGCGGAGTGCCTCACTAGGTAGCTGAGGCTGGCCGCGAACCCGAATCCTCCGGTCTCAGCCTCCCAAATGCTGGGATTACAAGCGTGCGCCACCATGCCCGGCTTTACTTTGTCCATTTTATACAGGCATTCTTTTTTTCTGATAGAGATAAGTTTTAAGATTCTTTCTAAGGTGGGCATGGTGGTACACGCTTGTAATCCCAGTACTCGGGAAGCTAAGACAGGAGGATCCAGGTTCCCAGCCAGCCTCAGCTGCTTAGTGAGGCCCTCTGCAATTTAGTGAGACTCTATTTCCAAATAAAGAATAAAAAAATAGGACTGGGGGTATAGCTCAGAGGTAAAATGCCCCTGGGTTTAATCCCCAGTACCACACACACAAAAAAAGATTCTTTCTTATTCTGAATTCTATGATGTTAATATTTTTCGCCTACAAATAAACAAAGAGACTCATTTGGAAATTTTAGTGTTAACAGATTGAAAGTTCAGATAAACTGATCTCCAAATTTGTATTTTCTGAACGTACTCATTATATAACTACCCTCCAGAAAATAGTACTTGTTGTTTCTTGCTGTAGTGAAATGAATATAATAACTGGGTGTAGTGGCGCACATGTAATCCCAATACTTGGGTGGCTGAAACAGGAGGATGGCAAATTTTCGGTCAGCCTCAGCTACCTAGTGAGGCCCTCCACAACTTAGTGAGACCTTGTTTCAAAAATAAAAAATAAAAAAAATAGGGCTAGGGGTGTAGCTCGAAGGTAGAATGCCCCTGGGTTCAATCCCCAGTACTGCAGAAATAAATAAGTAAATATAAAATGCGATCTAGGAAAATCATTTAGCTTTAGATACGAATTAGTTGAGGATGCTGGAGTTGATGACACCTTTGAAAGCAAAAGTTACCATATGCCAACAAAATTTGAAGAAAAGAGTAGTAGTGTAGCCGGGCGTGGTGGCACACACACTTGTAATCCCAGCATTCGGGAGGCTGAGACCGGAGGATCCGGGTTCGCGGCCAGCCTCAGCTACCTAGTGAAGCACTCCGCAACTTAGTGAGACTCGGTTTCAAAATAAAGAATAAAAAATAGGGCTGGGGGTATAGCTCGGAGGTAGAATGCCCCTGAGTTCAATCCCTAGTACCGCAAAAAAAAAAAAAAAAGAGTAGTAGTGTATAAAAAAGGGGGAAATTGTGGAGATGTAATTAGATATTTTCTATCAGAGGAATAGCTTGACTTAGGCTCGATATTATAGAACAATCATTGTGTAACCTTGTGTGTGCTTTTTTCTTTCTTTTTTCTGGTAAAGATAGTATCTTATGGAAATTGTGAATGCCAACTCCTCCCCCAGCATCCTCTTTAGTCAATGGCATAGATTGTGAGGCCACATTCGCACCAGCAAGAGCACAGCACGGAAAACTCCCCCCGCCACCACCAAAAAAAAAAACCAGCAGTTTTCTGCCATGCTGCTCTTGCACACCTGACTTTACTGGTGGCAGGATCCCTTTTTGCAAAAAGTAAAATTTGCCTTGCTGAGCTACTTTGAATATGTGTCTTTTCTTATGAAACCATGAAAATTTATTTTAACAATCCCAAGTACCATAAAATAAGTAAAAACTAAAATAAATAAGTAAATAAAAAGGGCTAAGGGTATAGGTCAGAGGTAGAACATCCCTGGGCTCAATTCTCAGAACAACAACAACAAAAAATTTGGTTTCTAAATGAAACAGCCTGTCTGTTTCATGGTAAATAAGTGTGCTTTGCAATGTGTAAGTAGTAGTATGTTTTCTTGCACATTAAACAATACGTGTTTATTTTTGTGTTTTCAGACAGTGGCCAGAACAGTAGTGCCAGTAGTAAAGGTGAACGACTAAGTGCCAAACTCAGAGCTTTACCCGGGACAAATGAACCTTATGAAAGTAGCAGTAACAAAGAACTAGGCAAGTCACACGCCCCCACCCCGCTCCCTCAGGCCCAGCCCGGGCAGGAGATGGTGGTCGTGACTCACATCAAGCTGCTGGGTTTTGGTTGGCTTCATGTCTCTCTTGCTCCTCCGGATCACTGTAACAGCACAATCTGTTTTCAAACCTAGATGCCTCCTATGTGGATCCACTCGGCCCTCAGATAGAAAGACCAAAAACCGCAGCCAAGAAGAGGAGTGATGAGGATGACTTTGCTGATGAGGAGCTAGGAGACGACTTGCTTCCAGAATAATATGTGCCATAGTGCGTGATTTCTCAAAGGAAAGAGATTGCCTTACATTACAATACTCATGGTCAACATTGGATTAAGTAGCCAACTTTTTGTACACTGTTGAAACTTTATAATTATATTCTGTTCTGTGAGTATGAATCTGTGTGTTCATCCTGTTTTTATGAAATAAGAAAGTGTAAAACTAATACTTTAGGCCAATGACTTCCTTAACCTTTTGGTAACATTGACCCACAGTAAGAAATTTGTGATCCAGGCACAATGGCACATGCCTATAATCCCAGTACTTGGGAGGCTGAGATGGAAGATTACAGGTTCAAGGCAAATAGCGCAGTAACTTAGACTCTGTTTCATAATAAAAGGGCTGCAGGTGTAGATCAGTGGTAGAATGCCCTTGGGTTCAATCCTCAGTACCACAAAAAAATGAAAAATAAAGTAAGAATGTCAGTGGTCATACTGGCTGTCATGAGTTAGAGTTGAGGTGGGTGGCAGGTGCAAGGGAAATGCCTCAGCTACCTAGTGAGGCATTCCACAACTTAGTGAGACCCTGTTTCAAAATAAAGAATAAGAAAAAAAAAAATGGGGCTGGGGGTGTAGCTCGGAGGTAGAATGCCTCTGAGTTCAATCCCCAGTACCAAAAAATAAATAAATAAATAAAAAGAATAAAAAAATAGGGCCGGGCATGGTGGCGCACGCTTGTAATCCCAGCATTCGGGAGGCTGAGACCGGAGGATCCGAGTTCGCGGCCAGCCTCAGCTACCTAGTGAGGCAGTCCGCAACTTAGTGAGACTTGGTTTCAAAATAAAGAATAAAAAATAGGGCTGGGGGTGTAGCTCGGAGGTAGCATGCCTCTGAGTTCAATCCCCAGTACCGCAAAAAAAAAAAAAAAAAAAAAAAAAAAATTAAAAAAAAAAGAAAGAAAGAAAGAAAAAATAGAGCCGGGCGTGGTGGTGCACGGTTGTAATCCCAGCATTTGGGAGGCTGAGACTGGAGGATCCGGGTTCGCGGCCAGCCTCAGCTACCTAGTGAGGTACTCCGCTGTTGGGAGCGGTAAAGCTGCTGCGCCCTAAAGATGGCGACTGGAGGAAGTACCTCAGTGCAGTAAAACAACTCCTAATAAGGCGTTGTGGCAAGACAGCAATGTCAGCTTATGTGCAGGCTAGCTTTCCTGACCAATTGGAGCTCAGATACGAGTCAGGTCCTGATTGACCAGAAGCAGACATATAAGCCTCTGTTGTTCTGGGTTTGGGCCGCCACCATTACCTGCATGAAGATCCTGTAATCTATACAACATAAGCAATCCTGAGTAAAGCTTCTCGCAGAAGGAACCTGTTGTCGTGTGTTTTCTCCACTGGACGGACTCAAGCGCGCGACACTCCGCAACTTACTGAGACTCGGTTTCAAAATAAAGAATAAAAAATAGGGCTGGGGGTGTAGCTCGGAGGTAGAATGCCCCTGAGTTCAATCCCCAGTACCGCAAAAAAAAAAAAATAATAAGACTGGGGGTAAAGCTTGGAGGTAGAATGCCCCTGGGTTCAATCCCCAGTACTGCCAAAAAAAAAAAAATATATATATATATATGTATATATATACACATATATATATACATATGTGTGTGTGTGTGTGTGTGTGTGTGTGTGTGTGTGTGTGTGTGTATAATGGGCTGGGGGTGTAACCTGGAGGTAGAATGCCCCTGAGTTCAATCCTCAGTACCAAATGAATGAATGAATGAATGAAGCAAGCTGAGGGTATAGCTCAGATGTAGAACCAGGGGGCTGGCCTTTTTTTTTTTTAAGGGGCTGAGGTTTGAACCCAAGGGCATTCTACCTCTGAGCTATACCCCCAGCCCTATTTTTTATTATTTATCTTAAAACAAGGCCCCCACTAAGTAGCTGAGGCTGCCTGTGAACCTGCAATCCTCCTGTCTCAGCCTCTTAAGTACTGGGATTACAGGTGTGTACCACCATGTCTGGCTAAAATGGGTTTTTTTTTTTTTTTGCAGTACCGGGGATTGAACTCAGGGGCATTCTACCTCTGAGTTACACCCCCAGCCCTATTTTTTATTCTTTATTTTGAAACCGAGTCTCACTAAGTTGCAGAGTGCCTCACTAAGTAACTGAGGCTGGCCGCGAACCCAGATCCTCCGGTCTCAGCCTCCCGAATGCTGGGATTACAAGTGTGCGCCACCACACCCGGCTTAAAATGGGGGGTTTTAAAGATTTAGTTACAGGTGAGCATGGTAGTGCACACCTGTAATCCCAGTATTAGAGAGGCTGACATAGGAGGATTCCAGGTTTGAGGACAGCATCATCAATTTACCAAGAAGCAAGCCAGGTGTGGTAGCTCATGCTTGTAATCCCAGCATTTGGGAGGTTGAGACCAGAGGATCCAGGTTCGAGGCCAGCCTCAGCTACCTAGTGAGACACTCTGCAACTTAGTGAGACCTGGTTTCAAAATAAAGAATAAAAATAGGGCTGGGGGTATAGCTCAAAGGTAGAACGTCCCTGAGTTCAATCCCCAGTACTGCAAAAAAAAAAAAAAAAAAAAAAAAAAAAAAATTACCAAGACCCTGCCTCATAATAAAAAATAAAAAGGGCTGAGGGTATAGCTCAGCAGTAGAGTGCCCTGGGTTCAACCTCTAATACTGAAGAAAAAAAAAAACTATGACCAATGAGTTAAAGTAGATAAAAGATGGATGTTTAGTGTTATAGGTGAAATTTATGTCCTACTAAATAAATGAGCATTTTCAGTATTTGTGATTTCACAAAATGAAAACTGTTGGAAAGCAAGTGTTTTTTGTTGTTGTTGTTGTTGTTGTTTTCTGACTTCCCAAATAATCAGAGAGAAATCAAAAGTTGCCATGTCATCAGACAGTAGAAAAAAAATGGTGCAGGGTCAGGGTTGGGAGTATGGGGATAGAACCTAGCTATATTCTCTCTCTGAAGGACACCCCGACCCTTTTCATTTACTTATTTATTTTTGGTACTGGGGATTGACCTGGGTCATTGTACCTCCAAGCCACCCCTAGCCTGTTTTTTATTTTTTTGCTTTGAAACAGGGTCTTGCTAGGTTGCTGAGAGTCTTGCTGCTGTGTTGCAGAGGCTGTCCTTGAACCTGTAATCCTGTTTCAGCTTCTTGGGTACTGTGATAACAAGCTTACACCATCATGCCCCTCCTCTTTTTATTTTTATTTGCAGTACTGGGTATTGAACCCAGAGGCAGTCTACCTCTGAGCTATACCCCCAGCCATATATATATATATATATATATATATATATATATATATATATATATATATATATATATTTTTTTTTTTTTTTTTTTTTTTTTTTTTTTTTTTTTTTTTTTTTTTTTTTTTTTTTTTTTTTTTTTTTTTTTTTTTTTTTGGTACTGGGGATTTAACTCAGGGGCGTTCTTTCTACCTTCGAGCTACAGCCCCAGCCCTATTTTTTATTCTTTATTTTGAAACCAGGTCTCACTAAGTTGCCAAGTGCCTCACTAGGTAGCTGAGGCTGGCTGCAAACCCGGATCCTCCTGTCTCAGCCTCCCAAATGCTGGGATTACAAGCGTGTAACACCACGCCCGGCTCTCCCAGCCCTATTTTTTATTCATTATTTTGAAACAGGTTCTCATTAAGTTTCGGAGGGCCTCACTAAGTACCTGAGACAGGCTGTGAACCTGCAATCCTCCTGTCTCAGCCTCCCAAGTACTGGGATTACAAGTGTGCGCCACTACACCCAGCCTCCCTTTTTATTTAATTTAATTTATTTATTTAGGAACTGGGGATTAATCCCAGGGGCATTCTACCTCCAAGCTACACCCCCAGCCCTATTTTTTTTTTTATTCATTCTTTTGAAAGGGGCTCATGAAGTTGCGGAGGGCCTCACTAAGTAGCTGAGGCTGGCCATGAACCTGTGATCCTCCTGTCTCAGCCTCCCAAGTACTGAGATCACAAGTGTGCGCCATCACTCCCGGCTTCCCTTTTTATTTTTTAAAATTTGAAATAAGATTTTGCTAGCTTGCTGAGAGACTTGCTAAGTTTCTGAGCCTGGCCTCAAACCTGTGATCCTCCTGTCTCAGCCTCCCAAGTACTGGGTTTACAGGCATAGGCCACCACACCAGGATATTAGAAAATATGTATTGAATAATAAAACTAATATTCTGGCATGTATCACTATGTATCTGAAAGCATGCTGGAGTGGACACAGTATTCCCACTTAGTGTTTAATGATAATCTGTGTTTAAATGGACTCCCACACTTTTTTTCAAATACAAAATAAGCAATATTGAGTACCGATGCCTTTATTCCCATTTCAGCACAAAAGAAACAAGAGGAACAATTTATCTGCTAGTCAGAAAAAATGTTTTATAACCCAAATCAAATGTTTACTCACCAAGAGCTGTAAAGTGCTTAAATTGGAGATTTCAGAGGGATTTTTCGCAGTAAATAAAGCGATTATAGAACATTCAAGACATACAAATGTGTTTTTCCACACAGCATACCCAAAGTGTAGTTTAACGAAGAGTTTACAAGTAAGTCAAATACCGAAGCCGGAAATCATTCCGGAGTCATGAATTACACACTTCTGCGCTTTCACAAAAGCTTTTAGCTGGTATTGACCGTTTTTTATTTTCGAAGTGTGACGGCTTTGACATAATTATAGCCATTAGCCCGCCACCCAGAGAGCATTAAACATTTGTAGAACGAACAGATGAGCAAGTGTTCTTGTGTCGATGAAGTATAATACAGTCCTTCATTTGAGAACGTTCCCTTTAATTTATTCAGAGTATTAGGCTCGCTTTACAAAACTGGGGCACTCACAATAGGTAGTAAATCTCCAACCTAGTGATACTAAAGCAAGCGATACCCACTCACCTCCAACCAATTGGGGATCTCTAAGTTCTTTACTTTTAGAGTTGATGGAGAGACATGGGGTATCTTCATGGGTGTTGAGGAGAAAGGACAAACAGTCCCCACTTACAAGTAAAATCAGAGATTTACAAAATATCTGATGCAGTTCTTGGGACTGTGGAATCTCAGAAGAGAAAGTGCCCCTAAGGAGGATCCCTCTGGGTTTGGGGTCCGTTCTGCTTGCAGGTGGCGCGTTCTGTTTTCGGACTGCTTTGATTCCTAGAGCCAGCCTCTTCTCGGAGGCCAGGTCCCCTCCCAGCTGCACGGTGGGCCCCACGGTCCGCCGGGAGACCTCCAGGCCAGTCGCCACCTCCCCCGCAGCCAGTCGGGACGGCTCCAGCCGGGCAGGGCGGGTCCGCGCTCCACGTCCCTCTCAGCGCTTGGCGAGGCCCGGGGCGGAGGCTGCAGTCTGCAGCGCGCGCGGCCCTTCATCCTTCGGATTCAGGACTGCAACCGCCGCGCCGCGCCGCGCCCTCGGGGGAGATGCTCGGGACGCTGGTGAGCACATCCCGCCAGGGACAGAGGCCGGGCGCCGGCGCAGGGTGGCCGAGGGGGGCGGCGGGGACCAGGGCGCAGGGTTCGCGGGGCGTCACGGGCACTCGCAGCCCGCGGCGCAGCAGCCCGGCAGGCACACGCACACGTGCACGCGCGCCCCGCAGCCGACCCCCGCGCGGGCGCGAGCCCGGGGAGGCGGCGGCGGGGGCCGAGGGCGCGCGCGCGGGCGGCGTGCGGGGCGGTGCGGCGCGCGCGGGCGGCGGGCAGGCGGGGAGGGCGCGCGGGGCCCGGCGCGCGCGGCGCCCATGCCGGGGTCGGTCCTCGAGGCGCTGAGCGGCCTGTCCCGCAGGTCTGGATGCTCGCGGCCGGCCTGCTGCTGGCGCCGGGCCGGGCGGCGGGCGCGCTGAGGGCGGGCCGGCGCCCGGCGCGAACGCGGGGCTGCGCGGAGCGGCCCGAGGAGCTCCTAGAGCAGCTGTACGGGCGGCTTGCGGCCGGCGTGCTCAGCGCCTTCCACCACACGCTGCAGCTCGGCCCGCGCGAGCAGGCGCGCAACGCTAGTTGTCCGGCCGCCGGCAGGCCCGCCGACCGCCGCTTCCGGCCACCCACCAACCTGCGCAGCGTGTCGCCCTGGGCCTACAGGTGAGCGGGGCGGGCGGGGCCTCGCGAGCGGGCGGGGCCTCGCTGGGTGGGGCGCGTGGGCGGGGCAGGGCCAGGCTTCCTCGGGGTGGGGCGCGTGGGTGGAGTCAGGCCTTGATGGAGCCGGTGGGGCGGGGCCAGGCCCTGCTGGGGTGGGGCTGGAGGACCTGGTCGGGTCTTGCTGGGGTGGGCGTGGCTAAGTATCGCAGGGGTGGGGCACGTGTGCGTGGTCCAGTCTTGCTGGGTGGGGCTGAGTGGGGCAGTGTGGGGCAGGACGGAGCGGGGTAAAAGCAGGCTGGGTGGGACCTGGTCTTAGCCAGATAGGTGAGGAGGGGCAAGGCCAGTGGGGCAGGTAAGATAGTGGAGTTTGGGTGGGAACAATTCATTTCCAGGAAGCCCTATCACTTTCCTGGAAGGAATTCTGCTTTTTCTTATTTTCCTCTTCACTTTCCTATGCAACAGATATCTTTTAAGAACCTATGCTTTGTCATGTACATGTTACATGGGCTTCACCAGGGATAAGCCAGGCAGTCTTTTATTAATTTGGAGTTCTGCACAGGACGCCTGTAGAAGTTGTCTATAGATATTTCTTTTTTGCTTTTCTTTTATTCTCATACTGGAGATTGACCCCAGGACATTCTTCCTCTGAGCTATACTCCTGAGCTATACTCCCAAGACCTTTTTTATTTTTTATTTAGAGTCTCACTAAGTTGCTGAGGCTGTCCTCAAACCTCTGATCCTCCTGTGACAACCTTCCAAGTCCTAGGATTATAGGCATGTGCCACCATTCTGGTTTACAGACATTTCTTGAGAAGCTGTGTGGTCTGAGAGTTGCTGTGGGAGGCACGCCCCCACCCTCTCACCCCCACCCCCACCCCACACAGCCCGCCAAGCTTAAGTCAGGGACGGTGGGAAGACAAAGAAAGAAACTCTAATACAAGGCAGAATGTGATAAAACATGAAAATGCTTCAAGTGCAGTTACTTAAAGGTGGGTGTGTGGCGATTGAACTTGAGAGGATAAAAATGGTTTTTGAAAGGCATGGTGAAAAAGCATGATTTCAAGATTGGCCTAGAAAGAAGTTTGTTATGGTATGGGTCTAGAATGGCCTCCAAAAGCATGTGTGTTGCTGGTCGTCGTGGTGCACGCTTGTAATCCCAGTACTTGAGAGGCTGAGACAGGAGGATCACAACCAGCCTCAGCTACTTAGTGAGACCCTTGGCAACTTAGTGAGACCCTGTTTCAAAATAAAGAATGAAAAATAGGGCCAGGGGTGTAGCTCAGAGGTAGAATGCCTCTAGGTTCAATCCCCAGTACCACAAAAATAAATAAATGCACGTGTGTTGAGGACGTGACCCCCAGGGCTGGTGTCCAGGGGTGGGCCTGTGGGAAGTGACCAGATTTTGACGGCGCCGACCCCTTCAGAGGACCCCGGCCTCAGAGCTGAACAACTACTGGAGTTGGTGGGAACTAGAGGCAGAGTGGGCATGGTTGGAGGAAGCAGATCACTGGAGTGTGATCTTGGGGACTAAAACTTGTCCCTGGCACTCCCCCCCCCCCCTGCTTCCCAGCTGCCATGAGCCAAGCACCAAGCAGGTCTCCTCACCCACACCCTTCCACCATGATGCTCTGTTCACCTCATGTCCAGGGCCATGGAGCCAGCAGCCATGGACTGACCTCTGAAACCATGAGCCAAGATAAATGTTTCCTCCTCTAAGTTATGTCAGGTATTTTGGCCACAGTGATGAAAAGCTAACCCAAGGTCATTTTAGAAGAGGGGGGCACCTGCCAAAAGAGAAGTCTGGGGGATGCTGGGTATGTGCAGCGAGATTGTGGCCAAGTGTCCCCTGCAGCTGAGGGTGACTAGAGGAGGGGTTCATAGCCAGGCAGAAGTCAGGAGCAGCCTTAGGAGGTCTCACACTGCCCAGAAGCTGAGAAGTTACTAGGTTGGAGCCCATTAAGGACAAGGGTGGTCGGAAGAGGAGAATGTTTGTGGCAGGAGGAAAGAAGAGCTCCTGATGGGGTACCAGGACACTGTGCTCAGCACTAGACACTTACCGGACAGGACTTCTGGTTTGTGCTGGGAGCAGACGGAGGGGCCCATGCCTGCTAGGCAGCTCTCTATCACTGAATTGTACCCCAACCCATTGCGTGTTTGGGATCAAGGAAGCCATAGGCCCACTGTGTTCTAGGAAGGTGTGTTAGCTTTCCATTACTATTAAACCTGAGATAATCCATAAAGAGAAAAGGGCCAGGTGTGGTGTGCATACCTGTAATCCCAGCACTCGAGAGGCTGAGACATGAGGATCCCAAGTTTGAGGACAATACATGGTAACTTAGACCCTGTTTCAAAATAATGAAAAGGCCTGTAAATATAGGTGAGTGGCAGGATGCCCCTGGGTTCAATCTCCAGGACAATAAATAAATGAATAAACAAAAAAATAAATGGCCAGGTGCAGTGCACACCTATAATCCCACTACTTGGGAAGCTTACACAGGAGTATCGCAGGTTCGAGGTCAACCTCAGCAACTTAATGAGACCCTGTTTCAAAATAAAAAATAGAATAGGGCTGGAGGTGTAGCTTAGAGGTAGAAAGCCCCTACTTCAGTTTCTAGTACCAAAACAAAAATAAAATTAAAAAATGACCAAGTAGAAAGCCAGGCTTGGTGATGCATGCCTATAATTCCAGTGCTTGAGAAGCTTAGACAGGAGGATGGTAGATTTGCATCCAGCCTCAGCAACTTAGTAAAACCCTGTTTCAAAACAAAAAATAAAATAGGGCTGGTTGTATAGCTCAGAGGTAAAATGCCCCTGGACTCAACCCCCAGTATATGAATAAACAAACAAACAGAAAAGAGTTATCCTGGTTCCTGCTTGGTACCCAGAGAGGTTCTACCTCTGAGCTACATTCCCAGCCCTACTTTATGTTTTGTTTGTTTGTTTGTTTGAAATAGGTTCTCGCTAGGTTGCTGAGAGTCTTACTGTGTTGCTGAGGCTGTTCAAACATTTCATTCTCCTGTCTCAGCTTCTCAAGTACTGGGATTATGGTTTTAGAGAGCTGGGGATGTAGTTCAGTGATGGGATGCCCCTGCTTTCAATTCCCAGCACTATAAATAGGAAAAAGTTATGGTTTTAGAGCTCTCATCCATGCTGAGGCAGACTCATTGGTTTTTGGTCCTGGGTAGGGTGAGTGATGGTAGCCGCAAGAGCATGTGGAAGCAAAACCACTCAAAAAAAAAAGAAAAGAAAAAAAGAAGGAGGAGGAGGAGGAGAAAAAAAAAAAAAAAAAGAAACTGGAGTACCACAGTCCCCTTTGAGGGCTCTACCCAAAGACCTAAAGACTTCCCCTAGGCCCCACCCACCAAGGGCTCTGTCTCCTTGGCCTTTTCCACATGGACCTGAGGAGAACACTTAAGATCCAAACTATAGACAGGCATGGTAGTGCACCCCTGTTATCTTATTACTTAGGAAGCTGAGACAGGAGGATGCAAATTTGAAGACAGCCTCAGCAACTTATTGAGACCTGTCGCGCGCTTGAGTCCATCCAGCGGAGAAAACACACGACATCCAGGTTCCTTCTGCGAGAAGCTTTACTCAGGATTGCTTATCTTCATGCGGGTAATGGCGGCAGCGGCGGCCCAAAACCCAGAACAACCGAGGCTTATATGTCTGCTTCTGGCCAATCAGGATCAGGACTCTAATTGGTCAGGAAACTAAGCCTGCTCACCAGCTAGCATTGCTATCAAGCAACAACACCATATTAGGAGTTGTTTACTGCACGTAGGTACTTCCTCCAGTCGCCATCTTTAGGGCGCAGCAGCTTCACTGCTCCCAACATCTCCCCCTTTTTTGTTTATTTGCACCAATATCTGCAAAATGGTGATAGGACTGCCCAAATGAAAGCAAACTTATGTCTGATCAGGTTTTCAAACCCGTCTCTGAGTACTCATGCTGTGGCGTCTTCCACTCCCTGGCATGGCCTCTGTCTTAGGCGAACAACCTGAACGACCCTTATCCCGTTGGGGCTTTTGACATATTTTGGGGGGAAGGTTGAAATTGGAGTCTTATGAAGCTTTATGGAGGGCCGCAAGCCATATCTGTGGAGAGTGGCCCTGCTCCAGTGCACAAAAGGCTTGATGCAGCAATGCCTTGTCTTTTGCCTGAGACCGCAACAGACGGCACACACACAGGGAGCCAACCAAAATGGCCAGAAGCAGAAGTAACCCCAGCACCCCTATACCCGCCCACTCCTTGAGCGTTGACATCGCCATGAAGCACTGGCATCGGCACTGGGAGTGCTGACAGGATGCCCCATCGGTGCTCCATCATCACGATCCGCACTTTCAGCATCAGAAGTATTGGGATGAGTAGGAGGATCCTCGTGTTTCGTTCTCCTGGTCAGTCTCTCTGGAACCCACACCGGCTCTGGACCGTCCTGTGGAAAAATACAGACAGAACCTCGTGCTCTTATCAGCACGGGATCAGGGCCAAGCCATTTTTCATTCACTACATCCTTCCATTTTACCCATTCGGTTGGCCCTCGCTGCGGCCCTACATGGCGGTCTGCTGGAGAGCGACCCGCCGAATCCAAATTTAAAAAATTAATGGTAAATAAAGCAAGGTTAACTCTGTCTCGTGGGGTTCGTCCATGTCCAACTCCCCCTTTTTGTTTTTGTAGATAATCTTTCAACGTACGATGTGCTCTTTCCACTATACCTTGACCTTGAGGATTATAGGGAAGGCCATGGACAAGAGAGATCTCCATTTTAGAACAAAATGTCCTGAAACTGGTTGCAGTGTAC
>PVLC010016967.1:0-34600 GCA_004027655.1 Graphiurus murinus
AAACCAAACTATCAGACCGATGCATGCGTATCTATGTTTATAGCAGCTCAATTCACAATAGCCAAACTATGGAAGCAGCCAAGATGTCCAACCACAGATGAATGGATTACAAAACTATGGGATATGTACACAATGGAATTTTACTCAGCCATAAAGAAGAATAAAATCATGTTCTTTGCAGGGAAATGGATGCAACTGGGAGAAGATTTTTGCCAGCTACTCTTCTGATAGAGGACTAATATCTAGAATATACAGAGAACTCCAGAAAATCACAGCTAAGAAAACAAATAACCCAATCAAAAAATGGGAAAAGGACCTAAATAGATACTTCACAAAAGAAGAAATACAAATGGCCAATAAATGTATGAGGAAATGTTCCACATCATTGGCAATCAGAGAGATGCAAATCAAAACTACCTTGAGATTTCACCTAAACCCAATTCAAATGACAATCATTAAGAACACAAACAACAACAAATGTTGGCAAGCGTGTGGAGAAGTGGGAACCCTACTACATTGCTGGTGGGATTGCAAATTAGTGCAACCACTTTGGAAAACAATATGGAGGATCCTAAGACAAATGGGAATTAACCTACCATATGATCTAGCAGTACCACTTCTGGGTATCTACCCAAAAGAATGGAAACCAAACTATCAGACAGACACATGTGTATCTATGTGTATAGCTGCACAAGTTACAATTGCCAAACTATGGAACCAGCCAAGATGTCCATCAACAGATGAATGGATTACAAAACTATGGGATATGTACACAATAGAATTTTACTCAGCCATAAAGAAGAATAAAATCATGTGATTTGCAGGGAAATGGATGCAACTGGAAAACATTATGTTAAGTGAGATTAGTCGGTCACCAAAAGTAAAAAATTGCATGCTCTCCCTAATATGTAGAAACTAGGGAGAAAATGGGACATAAGAGGGACTCCAGATGTAGAAGGAGAATCCTTAGGTAAGCAAAGAATTTGACTTAATGGAAGGTGATGGGGGGAGTGGGGACACCCTAATGAGCATGATGTACTTTCATGAACATATCAAAGTCAATCACTAAACTGAACTTGAGAAGGAGGGAGGAGTAGGGAGTGGGGCAGGAATTGGGGAAGAGTTAAAGGAGAAATATGTGCATGTATGCCTTTACCAGCTTGTACCTAACAAAGATGTATGATTACAATGCACCAATTAAAAATAAATTAATTAAAAAAGAAAAAAAGAGAAATGGGGCATAAAAGTACCAGCTGTAGCTATTAAATCCCAAAGTGCTAGAGATTGGAAAGTAAATTATGATAAAAATAAGTCTAAGGAAATAAGAACGTGTCCCTGGCCTTGGGGAGCTTTGAGTCCCCAAAAGGAAATGCTTCTTTTTTTTTCTTTTTCCTTTTCTATAATAGCTTCATAGAAGCATAACTCACAAATCACATAACTCACTTGTTTAAAGTGCATATTTCACAAATGAACAGCCAATATATGAAAAAAAATGTTCAATGTCACTAACTATTGGAGAAATGCAAATTAAAAACACAGTGGGATATCACCTCACATCTGTGAGGATGGCTTCTAACAAAAGGACAAAAAATAGCAAGTTGTGGTGAGGATGTAGACAAAAGAGAATCCTGGTACTTTTGGGGGAATGTAAATTAATACAGGCATTATGAAAAACAGTAGAGAGGTCCCTAGAAAATAAAATTAGAACTACTATATAATTCATAAATTCTCCTACTGGATATGTATCCAAAGGAAATTAAATCATTATTAATAAAATACATTTGTACTTCTACATTCATTGTAGCACTATTCACAATTGCCAAGATAGGGAATCAAACTAAATATCTGTCAACAGATGAATGGATGAAGAAAATATGGTACAGATACACAATGAAATATTATTCAGAATTTAAAATGAAGGAAACCCTTTCATTTGTGAAAACATAGTTGTACCTGAAGGAAATTATGTTAAGTAACATAAGCCAGGCATGCAAAGCAAATACTGCATGATCTTACTCATATGTGGAATATAACAAAGTTGAAATAATGGAAGCACAGAACAGAACAGTAGTTACCAGGGACTGGGTGTAAAGATTGGGGAAAATGTTGACCGAACAATACAAAATGTCTCTTAGATAACAGAAATAAGTTCAAGAAACCTATTGTAAAACATGGTGACTATACTTAATAATAATGTGTTATATCCTTTAAAATTGCTAAAAGATATCCAGGCATAGTGGAGTATGATTGTAATGCCAGTACTTAGGAGGCTGAGACAAGAGGATCAGAGGTTTGCAGCCAGCCTCAACAACTTTGCAAGACTCTCACCAACTTAGCAAGACTCAGTAACTCAGTGAGAACCTGTTTCACAATAAAAATAAAATAGGACTGGGAGTGTGGCTCAGAAGTAGAATACCCATTGGTTTAATCTATAATATCACAAGAAAAAAACAAAACAAAACACAAAAAAGCAAAGGTTGCTAAGAGTACACTGTGAATGTTCATGACACAAAAGTGAGATAATACATATGTTAATTAGCTTGACTTAACCATTCCACATGTATACAGATTTCAAAATAGCCTGCTGGACATGCCAAATATATTTAGTTTTTATTTGTCAATTAAAAATAAGTGAAAATACCAATGTCAATCTCAATATCCTGCATGGAGAAGGGGTACGGAGTAGGAAGAGAGATGGGGAAAAGCCCACCAAGTGCTGTGTGCATATATGTCACCATCACTCTGAACTACATTATAATGTGAGACTAAAATGCATTAATAGAAGTATAAAAATAAGTAAAATAAAAATTATGTTCAAAGTTTCTATTATCTCTTCTGGCCCAAGAGCCACTAATCTACTTTCTATTTATATAGTTTGCCCTATTATGACCATTTCTTATAAATGGAATCATAAAACAGGTGATTCTTTGTGACTGATTAAAATCAAAATAACTTAATGATTTTGAGATTTGACCATTTTGTGGCATGAATCTGCACTTCATTTCTTTTAATTAATATGTTAGCTTTTGCATCACTGTGTATAAAGTACCTCACAAACACAACATAGAAGAGGAGATTTTTATTGTGGTTTATGGCTTCTGAGAATTCAGTCCATGGTCAGTGGGCTCAAAAGCAGAAATAACCTGGCAGACGGGCATGGTGGATGAAAGCTGCTCAGCACATGGTAGTCAAGAAACAAAGAAAGAGACAAGAAAGGGCCAGGGACAAATATAGTCCCCCAGGTCACAGCCCCAGTGGTTGACTTCTTCCAACTAGATACCACTGGCCTACAGTTACCACCAGAAGTTCATTTAATTTATTAATCCATCAAATGTATTAATCCATTTATGAAGTCAGAGCTGTCATAATTTAAGCTTTTTCGAAAAGTCCCACCTCTGATTTCTACCACATTGAGGACCATGCATGCTTGTAACACAGGATTTCTTTAGTGGACACTCCAGATCCAAACCATAACAGCTTCTAACTAATATTTCATTTTATGTATATACCTTATTTGTTTATTCACTAATCATTTGATGTATTTTTTAAATTTTGGATATTATGAATAATACTGCTATAAATACTAATGGGCGAGTTTGTGTGTGGTCATAATTTAAAATTTTTCTTGGGTATATATATAGGAGTGAAATTGCTGGATCATATAGTAACTCTAATACTTAACATATTGATGAATTATCAGACAATTTTCCAAAACTCCTTCACCATTCTACATCTACACTAGCAGTGTATGAGTGTTCAAATTCTTCATCTTCTCACCAACAGTTGTTAATGTCTGTCTTTTTATTATAATTGTCCTTGTGGGTGTGAAGTAGTGTCTCATTATGGTTTCAGTTTGTTTCCACTAATGACCAAGTTAACACTTGCTAATGAGTGATTAGAAAGAAGGAAGGAGGAAAGACTTACTGGATAACAGTGGGAAGTGAGGCCATGCAAGGAAAGGTATATGAGTGGTGTTACAGCCTGATGTTTAGGATCAGGCACAGAAATGTTTGAAACAAAAGCAGAGGTGCCAGCACCACTATTGAAAAGATGCCAGTTGCAAGATTGGCTTTTTTTGTATTGTAATAATAATCAAAATAAGAGATTTCAGATGAATTTTCTGAAATCATATGATTTAAAAATAAATTGGCAGAGAATGACATGGTCCAAATGACTAATTACTTGACAAGATGGATTTCTGAAATTGAAATGATTGAAAACTGAGAGTTTCTAGTTAGTGATATGGCAGTGTAACATAATGGCTTTGAAATCTTCATATCACTGCTGAAGAACTTGGAAGAAATATAATGGAAAGGGCAAGATAAGCTCAAAGATCAATTCTACATATTATAATCCATGAATTAATTATAAAACTCCCTATTATTAAAAGTCTCCACCTTCTCTATATATCAGATAGGAAACATTCCCCCTTTTCTTGACTTAGAATTGACCATTTATAGTCATCCCTGTATATTTAATACATCATATATGGACTTTTAAAAATTGTTTGCTTAGGGGAAAGGGGATGGATTTTGCCACAGATTTAAGTAATTCATTGATGATAGCAGATGTGAATTCTATAAACATTTGCTGTGGTTTCTCTCACATCTGAATTAGGCCTAAGAAGTACCTTGTCTGCCCCCTAAATCATTGCACTTATTTAACTATCTACCTTCATATTTAACATCTGTTTCCAGTATCCTTTTGACAAAATAGAATATTGCTAACACTAAATTAGTATGTTTGCCAGGAGTTTGGAGTCCTTTCATAATTGCATTTAATTAGGATCCATAAAAATACAACTTAAACTATTTTTATAGTTTTATTCTTATCTATTCTTACATATTATAATTTGTGAGTTCCTTTCATATAAGAACCAGAGCACTGAAGTTTATATAGTTCTAAAACTGAGCATCTTTCTCACCATGTATGTGGCTGTGAAAACCAGACATTTTTATATATTTTATTTTGTACATAGCCTTTGGACAACTATGAGATATTTTGGCTCTTACTGGCATCTGATTTGAATATGTATTCTGTGCTTTTACTGCAATTTTTCCAAGAAAATCAAAGTCTATCCTCTTGGGAACTTGAAAGTCTACTGAAAGAGAGATACGTGGAAACAAAGTTTCTTCTATGTATACCTTGTATGTAAAAAAAAAAGTTTCAACAAGTAGTATTGTTAAGAGGCATCTTGATTTCTACTTGTGTACTATGTTAAATACTGTATATGCATTTCATTTGTGAAATAACTATAGAAGGTAGCTACTGTTATTATCTTTATATTCAGATGAGAAGGTTGATGTTTATGGGAGTGAAAAAACTTGCAAAATCAAAGCATACAGTTTGTAAAGAGCAGAACTGAAATTTCAATCTTGATTTTGTATATATCTGAAATACGAAGGAATTGATGATTCAATGTCCCATGGGACAAGAAATAAATCATAGAAATATGAAGAAGGAGGGAGTGACTTTGCTTAGGGTATTGTAGAAAGGAAGTGGAGGAGACCTCAGAGCTGGTTTTAAAGGTCACTGGGTAGAAAACAAGATTCAATCTGTGGTTGCCTTGGGCTATTACTGATAAATAGGCTGTACACACCTGAAGCTGCTACTTGAGGCAGTTGGCAGCACTGGTGTAAACATGTCTAATGAGTAAAAGGTCAAGCCTTGAGTGGCCCTGACACATGAAAGAGCTGCAAATGTTCAGTATGTATGTAAATTTGGTAAACCGAAACAAAAAAGGCTGAAAAAGTAGGGTAGGCTGATTAAGCTTCTGAAGGGATTTTACTTTAGTGTGGGGAATTGGAGAATAGATTGAATGAGAGAAAATTAGAGGCTGGTAAACATCTTGAATAGCTACAGCAAGAATCTAGATGGGAGCTGGGGAGTAGGAGGAGAGGAACACTCATTTGGTATTGATTAAGAGCAGTGAAATGCCAGGCTGAGGAGAATTGCAGCTCAGCTAGGCATCACTATTAGACCCCTGCCCCTCTACTCTTCTATGTCCTGGGACTGAGAAAGGGTCCGCGGGATGCAGGGGATGCAGAGCACGACAGGTTCAGCAACTGCACATTTATTGAAGGCTTCAGCATGATACTTATAGGCAGAAAAACAATAGACAGGCTTTCTTTCATAAAGTCATAAGATTTTTTGTACGGAAACTGGAATGAAAAAGAAACAGTCTATAATCTAACTACCTTCCTGTCCTACTTCTCCTTGTCCTACATTTCTTTGTCAATTCTTCATAATGTATCCAAGCATATTAGAAATCCAGAACACATTTTACCATGCCAAGAAGCTTGCTTCCTTATCATAAGAATAAATTCCGACAGCACTATGTAGCTGGAGAAAAAGTTTGCTTTTTCTCACACTTGGTTTTCCAAGCTTCTCAGCAAACATAGTATCTATCCTCATTTATGTCTCAGACAGAGCCTGCATTCAAGGCTGGGAACTGTTTCTCCACAGGACTTGACACTCTAGCCAGAGCAATAAGGCAAGAAAAGGAAATCAAAGGGGTAAAAATAGGGAAAGAAGAACTAAAACTATCCCTTTTTGCAGATGACATGATACTATACTTAGAAGACCCAAAAAAATCAACCAAAAAACTTATAGAACTGATCAATAAATTCAGCAAAGTGTTGGGATACAAAATCAATCTTAAAAATTCAGAAGCTTTCCTGTATGCCAAACAGAAATCCACTGAAAAAGAAATCCAGAAAACAATTCCACTCACAATAGCATCCCAAAGAAAACAAAATACTTAGGGATAAACCTAACCAAAGAGGTAGAAGGCCTTTATAAGGAAAACTATAAAAAGTTGAAAAAAGAAATCGATGAAGACCTTAGAAGATGGAAGGATCTACCATGCTCTTGGATAGGCAGAATAAATATCATCAAAATGGCCATTCTCCCAAAACTGATTTACAGATTCAATGCAATACCCGTGAAATTACCAAGGGTGCTCCTCACAGACATAGAAAAATCAGTCCTTCAATTCATCTGGAACAACAAAAAGCCCAGGATAGCCAAAGTAGTTCTTTGAAACAAGAACCATGCAGGAGGTATCACAATACCTGACTTCAAACTCTACTACAAAGCCACAATAATAAAAATAGAATGGTATTGGCACAAAAACAGACATATAGGCCAGTGGAGCAGAAGAGAAGACTCAGAAACAGACCCACAGGCTTACAGTCAACTGATTTTTGACAAAGGAGCCAAAAACATACATTGGAAAAACGATAGTCTCTTTAACAAATGGTTTTGGCAAAACTGGCTAACCATATGCAGGAAAATGGAAATAAACCCCACTTTCTCACCCTGCACAAGAGTCAACTCAAGGTGGATCAAAGACTTGGAAGTCAGGCCAGAGACCTTGTAGCTACTTGAAGAAGGCATAGGTCCAACACTTCAACACATAGGCACAATTGCCAACCTATGGAACCAGCCAAGATGTCCAGAAACAGATGAATGGATTACAAAACTATGAGATAAGTACTCAATGGAATTTTACTCAGCCATAAAGAAGAACAATATCATGTCATTTGCAGGAAAATGGAGGGAACTGGGAAACATTATGTTAAGTGCGATTAGTCAGTCACAAAAGTAAAAATTTGAATGCTCTCCATGTAAGTAAAACATTAGATGAGCACAGAAGATGACCTAACTGAAGGTGATGGAAGGGGACAGAGGGAAACATTCTAATGCACATGATGTACATTCACAAATGCATCAAAGTCAATCACTACACTGAACATGAGAAAGGGAGAGGGGGGAAATGGGGGAGGAATTGGGGAAGGATCAAATGAGATCTTTGTTCATGTATGCCTCTACCAGCTTGTACCTCACAAAGATGTATTCTTACAATGCACCAATAAAATAAAATTGAAAACTTTTCTTTTTACCATATGTGTCTTGAGAGCTATAATTTCCCTTTAATAATGACATTAGCTGCATTTTATATATTCTGATATGTTGTTTAGGTTAAATTTTAAAAATAATATTAACTGTGCTTTCTTCTTTGATTTATAGGCTATTCAAATTGAAAAAAGAGGTGAGAAGCTAAATTTTTACACATATTACAACTCCAAGACTTACTTCCAAGACATCTAATATAGAATGTTCTTCTTGTTTAATTAAATAAATTAATTGACATTTGATGGGCAAAAAATACATATTGTTTAATTTCCAAATGTTTAGGTACTTCTTAGCATCATTATTAACAATTTATAATTTAATTCTATTTTAATCAACTAGTATATTTGGGGGGATCTCAATGCTTTTAAATGTATTGGAACTTGTTTTATGACCTGAATCATGTATTACAGTAATGTGATACTCATTATAGTAATGTAGTAATCATTAAATATCAATTTATTCATTTTGATTGTTCAAATATTCTATACTTACTGATATTTTGTCTTCGTGTTTGATCAGTTACAAAGTAATATTAAAATATCCAACTGTTATTATTTGTGTCTTTCTCTCTTCAACATATTCTTTGCAAATTTTATATTAGAATTTCAGCTTTGCTAATTACAGTCACACTCCCAATGGGAATGCTCACACAGCATCATACTTCTCTAAAGAAAAAGGGTTAATGAGTCTAAACTTTCTTCATTTCCTCACTGATATAGCTTATTGTATGCTTTCTCCCCACTCATGATATACCATAAGGAATTAAACGGACTTCAAAATTTAAATTTTCCTTTTCTGGGACAAAAATAGTTTTATGCTACTCTTAAAAATCATAGCTTCCAGCTTCTTATGCTTTAAACTCACTTGATTCCAGTTTTGACCAACATACTAATCAGGGTTGCTTGCTTTGGCCTGTGGCTTGAGCCAAGTATGGTGGTGCATGCCTGTACTTGTAAGGCTGAGACAGGAGGATCACAGGTTTGAGGCCAGCCACAGCAACTTAGAGAAACCCTCAGCAACTTAGCAAAACTGTGTTTCTGAAATAAAAAAAAAATTGAAATGGCTGACATGTAGCTCAGATGTAGAATGTTCCTGGGTTGGATCTCCAGTACCAAACAAAACAAAAACAAACAAACAAAAAAACTGATTGAGCTAAATGACTCTATCTGCAATACACTCATATCTCTAATATTACAGATCTAGAGTGCATTCGAATTCTATTTTAAATTATATATAACTCTTACTCTAGGGTAACAGATAGATACATGCCTACATGCCTTTGTGTGTGGAGATAACAGAGTGGTACTCTGAACATAAATAGATAAAAGTAAAGCAAATCCTTCATTTAGCATATCCAGGCTCCTGTAGTATAAGTTTAAGTGATAAAATATCCCAAAGAGATAACTTTCCTTTGGATAGTGGCGTTCTATTCTGAGCCTGTGAGTGTGTAGAAGCTTCTGCAAATATCCATGTATACTGAATGGCATTTATATATCACATTAGATGGCTCATCTTAATAGTTGCCTTTTCATTTGATCCTATAAAATTGAAGGGTAAGCATACTTGGCTTTTTTGTCACAGGAAAGAATAATGGCCTTTAACAATTGCTTTTTTTATTTGCATTGAGCCTTAAGAAACATTGGACTTCCTTTATGAAGCTAATCTTTTTCTGAGGTGCACAATTGTCAAGGTCACTGTCACTATTATATTGTTATTGAGTACTCCATGGTGAATTTGAACACGCTAGAAAGCTTCCTTTTCATGAAACCAGTCACCTGAAAAGATACAGACAAGGGAGTCTAAGGTCTTCTGCAAATATTATAGTATTTCTTCATTACCACTTTATAAAAGAAATCAAGAATTCTGTTATATAGTCTAGACTAAGAACAGCATGTTACTCTTGTCAGTAATTTTGTCTATTGTTCTGGGTTTCTCCTGAGGTATGGTTTAGCTATTGACAGGCAAAAGGAACTGCCAAAGATAGGGCATATATTATTAAAGCAGTTCATTTTCTCATCAATACTTTGTCTTGTTTGAGATAATTAGAGAGGTCTTGGAAGGAATTAGAGCAGTATTCAGGAATGTGTGTACCATGAGAATATACAAACATTGCATTGGAAGAGAAATGTACCCATTTAAGAAGGGGCCGAGTAATGTGAAAGGAATGCACATAGAAATTGAACACTGAGATCATTCATATGGTTTTCCCATTATACTTCTACAAATGGCCCATTTATTGCTCTTTGTCTATAAGGCTGACCCAGGGTAATTATGTTTCTAATGTTAAACCATTGCCTGTATTAATAGCTACTTTCTCATTCGTTCATGATTACTCTGGATAAACAAAAGAAAAAAGATTTTATTCCTCCCCATCAGTGTGAGGACATGTCAATAAGAGGGAAAATGATCAAAATGAACTCATTCCATTCACAGGGCTAACATATGTACAGGAGCGCTGGGGATGGGGATTCATGAACCAAACTGGGTATGCTGTCTTTAGATGATCCCTAGCCTCTAGATATTCTTATGGAATTTAGGCAGTCCAGTATTCTATCTTTGACATATGCTGTAAAAATTTGTTTCTGCCTAAATTCCATCCTCAAAACTAAACATTTATACCACTGTGGTTTATGACAATGCAGCCTTTCACTTTTCATATGGGGAATTGGCATTCTATGGGTATGGTCTTTCTAGCCTTTGCTACTCTTAAGCTTCTTTCTAAAATGATTATTTTGACTGCATTTTGTATAATTATCTATTCAACAGAAAATAACTTCCACCTTTGGTGGTTCAAATGAAAAGACCTTAATGAAGAGACTTTTTTTTAGAAGTAGGGTAGGACTGAGGGAATCAGGAATGGAAGGTGAGACATCTACAGATTTCTAACAGCAGAACAATATGGGCATCTCTAGGGTTGAGAGGACAAGGAAAAAATAAGAGTATTTCCAGAGATCTTTGAAACCTGAGTCTATGCAGGAGAGGCCAAACAGCAGAAACTGTAATGGTAGAGGAATGTAACTATACCAGAGAAGCTGTACAGAAGCAAAGGAGTTAGGAAAAATATCAGCCTGACCTCTCTCTCCTCTCAGCCTCCAATGTCTTGTTGGAGATGACATTAGGCAGTAATGGAGCCTTATACAGCACATACAACACAAAATACTGGACTGACTAAATACCATAAGAATATGTTGGTGCTTGGGCTAACCTCCACCCACTGAGAGAGCAAGGTCCATCTCTAAGACACAAGATGGGCAGAAAATGGTGGGGGAGGGCATAGTGGGGAGCAGAGGACAAATCATCACTCCTTTAGGTTACTACTTCAATGTAGAAGGATGAGGTGGGAAGTCAAAGTATTTAATACTATTCCAGGTCACAGTCATCTTTTGGCTAAACACGTGTAATCCTATCCTAATCAGTCTCCTCACATACATACATATCTCCATCCAATCAGAACACTCCTACAACCAGAATACTCAATGCAAAACAAATCCCAGGCTTATACTTTGCTTTCCTGTGCCCTTCCCTTTAGTACATAACCTTTCAGTGGATCTCTATTGCTTTTAAGTTGGAAAATAAAATCCACATCAGGGCCTGTAGGATCCTATGTGTTCTGATCTCTGCCTAAGTCTTGAAACACATTTTGTTCCGTTTCTCCCCTTTGTTCAACTCATTCAAGCATTATTGACTTTATTTGCTTCTTGCCTACTCCAAACCCTTTGAAATGTTCTTTCTTCCTGAAATGTTTTTCCTGATTTCCTTCTTCTCTTAGTTATTAATACTCCTTCATCCTTCATATCTCACCTTAAAAGTCAGTTCCTCAGGAAGGCCTTCACATATATCCTAGATCAGCCCAGAAACCAATGTTTATACAGTTTTCTCATACTTTGCATATTTTCTTCATTGTACATTCTCAATTTATATATTTATATTTTAAATATAATTAGCTTGTTTTCCATCTCCTCCTCTCAAATATAAGTACTGAAAATCCAGTAATCTATCTGGACTCATTCACAATTATAGCTGCAGGCCCCAAACCAGCACCTGCAAATGATAGAATTACAGAAGAGTCATAAATAATGTTGAAAGTCACATTATATACTTCAATTTTAGTTCTATATGTAAATATAACATAAAATATATACTTTAGTATGTTTGACTACTGGATTACTTATGAATTAATTATTCAATTTCCTATGCAGAATAATAGAGTAATATACCCATGGTATATACTGGCTCTTCATATATTTTACAGGTAAAGTAATCTTTTTTTTTAATTTAAGATTGTATTTTCAGGTTATGTCCTTGAAGTGTCTGAGCTAAAAATCATTGGTAGCATTATTTATGCATCAAAGAAATTGTGTTTATGTCTAAGAAAAAAATACAGTTCTCTGAAAATGACATTTAAAAATAACTTTTTACCATCTTGCATTTCTCTTCCTATAAAATTCACATTTTCCTGTGCATGAAAAAGAATGCAATTGCCAGGAAAAAGGTGTGAGCATGAATACATAATAGTTAAAATTATTCAAAGTAAAATATTATTTTATTGGGCAAAATTGTTATATCAGGAGAAATGCTGTTTCCTCTGAGACAATTCTAAACAAATTATCATATACCAACTTTGTGAAGTGGTCTATGAAGTTGTGGATGGCAGGATATTTTTGTAATTGGCCTAGCTATGTTTAGGGAGACATGACTTCATCCCTACTGCCTTATCCCTTATTATTGCTGGTTCTGCACAGACAATGAGGAATATATGTGAAGAAAATGCCTTAGATTTTTCCTGAATTAGTTAAATCAGTGACACAGTTATTTTCAACATTCCAAGAAGCTAAGACCAAAGTATAACTCCTTCACTTCCATTGGAAGAAGAAGTAAGTTAGTGTAGGTAAATGAGAGAATGCACATGAAGTACCTAGTATGGTGAGAATAAACACTATGTAAAATCACACAGTAAACACTTTTAGCATTATCAGTTCCCTTTTCTCTCCATTTATTGAGATACTCAAATTGCCAGGGAAACATAGATTACAAAAGTACAGTCACACAGTTGGAAACATGTCTCATAGAATATAGTAGTGCATTCACTTTATTTGTATCCCTTCTCAACATTCACAAAACAGACAGGAAAAAATGAAGGTTTAGAATTAGAAAGCTCAAGCTCGGCATGGTAGCACATGTCTGTAATCCCAGTACTTGGGAGGTTATGACTGGAGGATTACAGGTTCAAGGCCAGCTTCAGGAAATTAGTGAGACAGCAATTTGGTGAGATACTGTTTAAAAACAATAAAATGAGCTGGAGTATAGCTTGGAGGTATACTGCCCCGGGTTCAATCGGTAGTATAAAAAAAGGAAGAAAATGGAAGGAAGGAAGGAAGGAAGGAAGGAAGGAAGGAAGGAAGGAAGGAAGGGAGGGAGGGAGGAAGGAAAGAAGTAAGTAAGGGAGGGAGGGAAGGAGAGAGGGAAAAAGAGAGGTGGGGAACTCAATGGAATATGAAAGAAACTATGGAAAAAAAGGAGAATGGTGAGTGCTGAAAAGACAGTGACATTATGCATAAAGTATTAGCAGGAAGATTCCATTGGAGTTTTGTCCAGGATTCTACTATATATAAATAATAAAAGGGACTCTTGTAACTGTTGAAGTTTGGGGGTTGGTAAGGTATCTCCCTCTTTATACATACCTACCTTGAAACTTTTGTGGTTCTCAGAATACAACTTTGAAACTCTATTCTGAAACTGCTATGCAAATAATCCTGTCCCAAATAACAACACAATGGCCAGAAGAAATTTATAGCCAAGCCTCCCAGGAAATTTGAGTTGTTAGTTTCCAATGGAAACTTAAGTTACTTTAAAATTGTGTCATCATTCATTAATTGTTATTTTCACAGGTTGAATTATAATGTACTTGGCAATCACTGAGTGAATTTTATTAAATATTTTGTCAGAAAAGGATTGGATAATTTGTTAAATTATTTATTTTATTAAAAATGAATGGGTTCTTGATATAACTACTAAAAGTTAGCTTTCAAATAGAAAGGGATGTTATATAAATCTAAACCATGACTTTGAAACAGATGATTTTGTATTTTGTTAAGCAGTAAAGTTATTAAAAATAGAGAAACAAATTGAGAAAATAGGGTATGGTGCTCTTTGCTTACTTCATTCAACTCCTATTTGGATGTGCAATAATGTTTTTGATCACTGTATGGTCAACTAATAACTTGGAATAAAGGCCATAAGATAAAATAGTATTAACAAAATCTATTCTTTCAAGCCCCAGGTAGACAAAATGTCTTGCTGATGCCAGACTAAGTTGGGGACCTAGAGTAAATATAATCATATAGTTAAGCAACAAATGGGAATAAAATGGAACAAAATACATGGCCACATTGATTAGTTGGGATAGGCTAGAATTGTAAAGACTGTCACTGGATTTAGAGCCTACTCTAATTCAGTATAACCAAATTTTAATTCCATTATATATGTAAAGATGGTATTTCCAAGTAAAGTAACAATCACATGAGACAGGGGATTAGTGTGTGTATAATTTTTTTGAAACAGAGTCTTGATAAATTACCATGTTCTGGCTTTGCACCTGTTATCCTCTTGTCTCAACTTTAAGTACTAGGATTATAGGTATGCTTTACCATGCCCAGATATGTATATCTGGAACATGATCTAGCCTACAACAGTAGGATAGACACATATTTGACTTATACAATTGTAGGGTTTGCTTAGGCAGGCTGGAAACTATTGAGCAAGAGCTGAGGCTGTCACCCACAGTACTTATTTCTTCTTCAGAGACACCTCATTTTGCTTTGGAAGCCTTTTAACCGATTATATGAGGCCCATTCTGATAAATATGTTTACTTATAGTCAACTAATTGTAGATACTATTCTCAGCTATAAAATATCTTCACAGCAACACCTAAATTCTTGTTAAAGTGAATAACTGGATTATATAGCCTTGTCAAGTTGACATATAAATCTAAACATATCAAATTGTCAGGTCAGAAACGTTTGGATATTCTAACATAGTTTAAACCTGTCTGCATAGAAAAATATTTGCCCTTAACAAACGTTCTTAGGTTGTCTTTATCAGAGTCAAGATTGAATAGGTAGCCACTATTGTCTTGTCTCTGAATTAAAGGGAGAAGCGATGTGATACAATTCAATTCTGTACAGATATTAAAATTTTAAAAAAAGAACAGCATTTATGTGACTGTTTGAAAATCTTTTCTTTGGAATGATTTTAGATATCACACAATACAACAATCTAATTTTACAGGTGGGTGGATCGAGCCCAAATTGGATAAACACCTTGCTCATATTTACCTGGCAGTTTCAGATCCATCCTGAGGTTAGAACCCAGTCCAGGTCTCTTTCTGCACTTCCCTTCAGACAACTGTAAAGGGGAATACTAGGCTGTATAGAGAAAAGGGATGAACTCTCTGGCTTTGTTCTTCCAGCCATTACACTGTGGGAAAACATGTGTACAGGGGAATCTTTCCATGCCTCTCTGCAGGCATAAAGCTCAGCAATCAGAAACTGCCTGTTTGTGTTGTTTAACAGGGAAGATACCTGTGGCAAGGACAACTTTCAAAGCAGAATGTTTTTCCTGCACCAGACCACACAGGACCGTCTTCAGTATGGCCTGTGTCCTTCATTTGCATCACATTTTAACTAAATTTTTAGTCACTCTGAGTATAGAAGGTTGGACTGCCTCTACATTTCTATGACACTGTATGTTTTGATATCTTAGGGGATATGTCTACATACATACATTAAGACAGAAACAGCAAAGGTCATATTGTTCCTTATTACTGAAGATAAAATTTAATGAGCTAGATCACAGACTGCTTTAAGAATAGTGGTGCTGGGTTAATGGGGCCCTACCACTGAAGCCAATTACACCGGGTATAATTATATCCTATTCTAAGAGCTGTAAGTCAGGGCTCCACAAAGATTCTGTCTCTGGGTAATTACTAACTAGGAAGCAGGTGAGGGGAAACTAAGCAAATTGTCACTGATCATACAAGAGACACACAGAGAGCACAGAGCTTGTAGCTATTCCATGTGTGTGTGTGTCAACTGTTGCTAAGAAGGAGCTGGCTTCATAGTCAGAAAGTCCTCTTCTTCTAGCGCTGACCGAAAGGATATGTGTTTTCAAAGACGCTTTTAGAAACATAGCTGAAAAGTGAATAGTAGGAGAGGGGGAGGAATAACTCCAAAAGCCCTTCTCTATTGAGGCTGTTTCCCTGATGATTCTTTAGTCTGCTGACATTATTGATTTTTTTTTCTCAACCTAATTGCAGAGGACTGCTGCCCAAATCCAAAATGATATGGTAAAATCTGAGCAAATAAATCTCAAAGATTGACTTAGTAAAAGATCCCCTTATATTCTCTGTTATTCTCACCTTTGTGGCTATTTACACATGGCTAAAAGGGTGTCATTGAAGAGCCTTCTGAAAAATTGAAGATAATTCAGAAATAGAGATGAAAGTACTTTGAAATTTCAAAGTAACAGGACTTTCCTATGATCTCATGGATCAATTTGCACACTATATTTTGAAAAGCCTCTGAGGAACCAACACATCTACTTCTCCAAGCTAAGCATAGGGTTCTATGTTATCAATGAGTAAATATTTAAAAATCCAGTGTGTATGTGGGAGGGTGTTTTCTTAAGGAAAACATCAATGCCATTTATTGGAATGGTGGGAAAGTCACTGTAGACAAGGGCAGAGCTATATTTGTGAATGATACCTTTTGAATGGCATGATGTTTATAAGAGAGTAAGTATTAAGTAAATGACAAAAGCAATGTCAGTTTCTGGGAAAATCCTCTGCTCACAAGAGGTTAAAGATTGAAAAAAAGTAATTCCTGATATTGATTGTTTAGAACACAATTGGAAAGAGTTCCAGAATGACTCAAGACTTTTTAAAGATCCTTTCAAAGTAATGAAATAATTTGTGGTAGATTAGAAACACAGGTGCATGAGGGAGAAGCAACTATAGTTGAAGGTACGTCATGTCCTCTTGCTACTGCTTGCCTTGAGATTAAATTTTGGTGATATTCTTTTTTATATCATTAGACAATGTATGGACGATGCTTGTAAATCTCATTTCTTTAAATCCTTCAGTGTTTTTTTTTCACAGTGTTCCAAAACGTCATTTTTATTACTAGCTTATGATTGGTATTCTTTTGGGGAGTTATTATACTAAAATATTGTTCTAAAGGAATTAAAATTGTTTAAATATGTTTTTTTTTTTTTTTTTTTTTTTTTTTTTTTTTTTTTTTTTTTTTTTTTTTTTTTTTTTTTTTTTTGTGGTACTGACGATTGAGACCAGGGTCATTCTACCTCTGAACTACACTCCCAGACCTTTTTGTTTTCTATTTTGAAACAGGGTCTTACTAAGTTGCTGAAGCTAGCTTCAAACCTGTGATCCTCCTTTCTCAGCCTCCCAAGTTACTGAGATTACAGGTGTGTACCACCACACCAGGGTAAATATGTTTAGCATTTGAAAGAGACTTTAGTCATTCCTGAAGCTTTCTTTCTAGAATTGTTCTTTGGTAACAAGCCCCCCCAAGAGCCCTAAATAAATCAGAATAGCCGGGCGTGGTGGCGCACGCTTGTAATCCCAGCATTTGGGAGGCTGAGACCAGAGGATCCGGGTTCGCGGCCAGCCTCAGCTACCTAGTGAAGCACTCCGCAACTTAGTGAGACTCGGTTTCAAAATAAAGAATTAAAAAATAGGGCTGGGTGTGTAGCTCGGAGGTAGAATGCCCCTGAGTTCAATTTCCAGTACCGCAAAAAAAAAAAAAAAAAAAAAATAGGGCTTGGGGTGTAGCTCGGAGGTAGAATGCCACTGTGTTCAATCCCCAGTACCGCAAAAAAAAAATAAATAAATAAATCAAAGAATACAATACTTTCCAGTTTATTGTTTTAATTCTGTCAATATGCAGTTGTACATTGAAACTGTTTTATATCTGAGAGTTACTCAAGAAAGATTTCAGCCATCCTTTCCATTGAATAGATCTAGTGACAGTTTTCCTTGTATAGTTGCAGTGTTTGGAGTGTGTATATTTACCACAAAGGCAAGCAAATTATTTTTCAATGTTTATCTTGACTGTGGCTATTCAGAGAACAGAGTAGTCAACTCTGTCATTCACATAAGTACTGATACTGGATGGTATGAGAGAGAATGTAGGAGAAGAACATATTCTTTTATGTAATAAATACTAGAAGAAAACCAAAAAGATGTCTCTGTTGGGAAGGAACACATCGAACACTCTAGATTGCTTACAACTAAGCTAGAATTAATATAACGCAAGAATGATAAATGGTAAAGTTTTGACTTTTAATTTGTGGTACTGGGGACTGAACCGAGGGACATTCTACCTCCTAGCTACACCCCAGCCCTTTTATTTTTGTTATTTTGAAACAGGGATCTTGCTAAGTTGCTGAGGGTACCATTAAGGTCTCTTTTTTAACCTAAGATACTCCTGTCTCAGCTTCCTGAGTACTGGGATTATAGACACACACTACTAAACCTTGCTTGGACATTGTTTTAATTCATATCTAATGGAGGGGTTGCTCTAATAACAAGGCATCCACATTTGGGGCAAAGGAGGCTCATGAATAAGATTCCCTGTCACTGGAAGAATTAAACTTTCTTGAAATGGAGTTCAAGAATGACTCACATTAATTCATATCCTATTCAAAGAGTGTCCTGGCCCAGCAATGTACATTAAAGCTTCAGAAGCAGTATCTTAAGCACAATAATCCATACAGTTCCAGAGCCTACTTTCATGATGTTCTTTTGTCAGAGAACATTAAAAACACTCCAGATACAGCTATAGATTTGGTTTCATGAATCTCCCAATGGGTCCATATGTGTATTTGTCTCCATAGGAAAGAAAAAATTATTGGTAAATTACTGAGGATATTATGGGGTTAGTAGAATGAACATTAAGCTTGGAGTCAAAGATAGTTATGCGCTTTTCCCTACTCACTCTTCAGTGTATGGACGTTAACAAGATGATTTATCTAGTTGTTATTTCTTCCACTTACAAAATTGGTTCAGTTCTACCTATGTCATTTATGTCATAGTGTTAGGAGAATGGGCTGAGATGATATAAGTAAAATGTTTAAATAAATCTATGTTTGATCTCTATTTGAAGTAGCAACGTTTGCCTGAGGATCTTCTCTGAATTTCCTCCCAGAACTCTAATATTAATTTCTCTTTTCTGGTTAACTCTACAGTTTATTGTCTCAAAGGCATAAGGCAGTTTCACATCAAATATGACATTTGAGGCTGACATATTCTCAAACTAATAGGCTCTTAGGTCTCATCACAAACTCACTATTACTCTCTCTGGCCACATACCCACCACTCACCACCAAATTGCCTATAAATAACCTGTGAATAAAGAACAGATGAAAAGAATCTGGCAAACTGGCTGTTTCCAAAATGGCTGTGTAGGTAAAATAATTTGGCAAACTCATTGTATTCCAAAATGGCTGTGTAAGTAAAATAATTTTTTCCAAGCATCTCTGTAGTTGGGGGATTCTTTCTTTTTTTAATTTATTTATTTATTTTTGTATATGTACATTTTTGTAGGTACAAATTGATAAAGACAAATGTGCACATATTTCTCATCTGACCCTTTCACCAATTCCCACCCCGCTCCCTCGCCCTCCCTCCCTCTCAAGTTCAGTTCAGTGAGTGATCTTGATATAATTGTGTAAGTACATCATGTGCCTTAGGATGCTTCCCCCCCCACCCCCCGTCCATTCCCTTCAGTTAAATCAACTTCTTTGCTTATCAAGGATCTCTCCTTTTCATCTGGAGACCCTCTTATGCCCCATCTTCTCCCTAGCATCCGCATATTAGGGAGAACATATGTTTCTTTACTCTTTGTGACTGGCTAATCTCACTTAACATAATGTTTTCCAGTTGCATCCATTTCCCTGCAAAGAACATGATTTTGTTCTTCTTTATGGCTGAGTAAAATTCCATTGTGTGTATATCCCATAGTTTTGTAATCCATTCATCTGTGGATAACTTTATAACCATGTGTCAAGATGTGGCCAGTAGAATACTGAGTTCCATATAGATTAAACTATGTGATCCAGAAGGCTTTTCTCATTCACATAGCATCACCATTTGTCCTTCTTTTGTCCTGCACAATCCTGATTTATTCTTGTTTATCCAAGTGTGATTTTTTTAATACCAGTGTTATGATTTGGAGATAGAATATCCCCTGGAAAAGCTAGTGTGTTGTGAATATAAAAATGTTCAGAGGTGAAATAATTGAATCAGGGCTCTAATCTCACCAATGGACAAATCTATTGAAAAATTAACTTTTTTTTTTTTTGCGGTACTATGTATTGAACCCAGGGGCATCCTACTTCTGAGCTACACCCCTAGCCCTATTTTATTTTTTATTTTGAAACAGGATCTCACTAAGTTGCGGAAGGCCTCACTAAGTAGCTGAGGCTGCTGTGAACCTGTGATCCTTCTGTCTCAGTCTCCCAAGTACTGGAATTACAAGCACATGCCACCACGCCAGGCTACAAATTAATAATTTGAATGGTTTTTGGTTGTAGGCAGGTGGGGCATGACTGGAGTAAATGGGGCAGTGAGGATGTGGCATTGAGGACATATTTGTCCCTGGCTACTCTCTTATCCTCTCCTCTCCTCTCCTTCTCTCCTCTTCTCTTCTCTTTTCTTCTCTCCTCTCCTCTCCTCTCCTTTCCTCTCCTCTCCTTCTCCTCTCCTCTCCTCTCCTCTTCTCTCTTGCTGTCACTCTCTTTCTCTCTCTCTCTGCTCCTGACTGCCATGAGCAAGGTAGCTTTCTGCCACTATACACTGCCACCATGTTTCTGCCTTGTAATAGGTTGGTTATGGACTGAACCTCTGAAATTGTAAGTCTCAAACAAAGCTTTCCATTCTAAGTTCTCATGTGAGATGTTTTGGTCATACCAACAGAAAAGTGGAGTAAAACAACCACAATAACACTTAAGAAGAAGTGTTGCGGCTTATGTAACAAATCACAGGGTCATCCATAAGCAAATGACTTTGGTTATTCAAAGCTAAACAGAAGAAAAAGTGCTATGTGCATATATGTCCCTATCACTTTGAACTTTTTTATGGTGTGTGATTAGAATGAACCAAAGAAACATATTTTTTAAAACAAAGTTAAATAGAAGAAACAATTTACAACATTATTCTGGGACAGATACTCTCTGCTGGCATTCAGCATCCTTTTATATCCTCATTCATATGTTCCCCTATATTACAAAGGATGAAAATGTGGTACTACACATACCAGACTTCCTTGAAGGCTGAGGTCCATATAGATCTTAGATCCCATTGTAAGATGTATTAATGTTATGTGTAGAAGGCAGACGAGAAGCAGAGTTAATTGCATTTCTTCCTCTGTAATGTAAAAGCAGACTCATAGGATTACTAAGTGCACTTTTTTGTTTTGTTTTGCTGCAGCCTCTGTATTATTCTACCACTTCATCTGCTTTTAAGATGGGGGAAGATTAAGATAATTGCCAGTGATTTCATGCAGATCCCTGACTCTGGGCAGCAGTATCTCTACCTTTCCTGTGAAGATGAAAGCTAGTGGCAATCAGCTGGACTTTCACCCCTTCCAGGGCTTTATTGTTATTGTTCCTTTGTTTATTGTTTCTATTTAAACCCTATTGAGCTCTAATTGACATAATCAACTGCATGTATTTAAAATGCCACTTACAATCTCTCTCCCTCCTCTTTGCATCCACTCCCACCCTCAGATAGCTAATTGTCTGCTTGCTGACAGTGCAGGTTAGTTTGTATTTGTAAGCTTAATATAAATATAAACATTCATTATGCACATTTTTCTGGATTCTTTTACTTACTATAATGTTTTTGAGATTCATTAATGTTGTTGCAAGTACCTTGTATTAGAGTCCTCGGGAGAAACAAATCCTTTGTGATTCACTGTTAGTGGAAGGAAATTTACCTTTAGTCTTTAGTGCTAACCTCATCTGTAATGTCTGCCTAATCATGTGGACATGAAGTTCTGCCCCACCAACTTTCCACTGCCTCAAATCCCTTTCCTTTTAAACACCTGCCTTTCGTTCCCTTCCTCTGTGATCTCTCTCTCTCTCTCTCTCTCTCTCTCTCTCTCTCTCTCTCTCTCTCTTTCTCTCTGGCGTATTTTGGAGATGACTTATTTGGACATTGACTCACATGATTATTATGGAAGCATAGAAGCCCAATAATAGGCCATGTATACACTTGATAACCAGGGAAGAGAGTAGTCCAAAAGCCTCAGAACTAGGGAGGCTGATGATGTGACAGTCTAGGTCTAAAGGACTATGAAACTGAGTGTAAATATTGGAGTCCAAAGTCTAGAGAACTTGGAATTTTGATTTAAAAAGTCAGGAGAGCCCGGCGTGGTGGTGCACGCTTGTAATCCCAGCATTCGGGAGGCTGAGACCGGAGGATCCGGGTTCGAGGCCAGCCTCAGCTACCTAGTGAGGCACTCTGCAACTTAGCGAGACTCGGTTTCAAAATAAAGAATAAAAAATAGGGCTGGGGGTATAGCTCGAAGGTAGAATGCCCCTGAGTTCAATCCCCAGTACCGCAAAAACAAAAAAAAAAAACAAAACAAAAGTCAGGAGAAAGGTGTTCCTGCTCCAGAAGAGGAAAAAAGTAACTTTGAATTTCCTCTGTCTTTCTGTTCTATCTGGACTCTCAGTTGCTTGGATGGTGCCTGCCTACATTCAGGGTGGATTTTTCATACTCAGTCCTCTGATTCAAATGTCGGTGTCTTCTAAAAACTCACAGACCTACCTAAAAATAATGCTGGACCAGCTATCTGGGCATTTCTTCATCCAGGAATAAGTTGACATCTAAAATTAACTGGCACAGGCAGTTAATTTCATCACCTGTCACATTTCACCACCTTCCATACTGTGTAATATTTTATTGTATAGTTATACTACAACTTGTTCACCTAAATGTCTTCTTGACGGAAATTTGCACTTGTGTTTTTTCCAGTTTTTGACTGTTACCCATAAGCTACTATGAACATTCCTACTCAAGTCTTTGTATAGATATGTTGTCAATTCCCTTAAGTAGACATTTAGAAGTACAATGGCTTGGTAATATGGAAATTTTGTTCTACTTTTAAATAAACTACCAAACAGTTTTCTAGGGATTTTAATACTTCATATTGATTGCACCATTAAATATGAATTCAAGTTTCTCCTCATCTTCAATAACATTTATTATTGTTTCAACTTTTCAGAACATTTATTATTGTTTCAATTTTTCAGCTACTTTAGAAGGAGAGAAGTGAGATGATCCACATCACTATCAAACTTTAAATATGACAGCCAAGTTTGTTGGCACAAGCATGTAATACCAGTACTTGGGAGGCTGAGACAGAAGGATTTCAGGTTTGAGGCCCACCTTAGAAACTTAGCTAGACCCTGTTTCAAAAATAAATAGTAAGGTAAATAGGAGAGGGTTGGGGCTATAGCTCAGAGGTAGAATTTCCCTGGGTTTAGTCCCCAGTATATATCTATATCTATATCTATATCTATATCTATATCTATATCTATATCTATATCTATATCTATATCTATCATTTATATCTATATATCATCTATCATCATCTATATCTATATATCTATATCATCTATGTCTATACCTATCTGTATCTATATATCAATACATTTATACCATCTATCTCTCTTTCTCCATATATACATTGAACTTCTAAATGTTCCCATGTGTGTATATATATATATATATATATATATAGAGAGAGAGAGAGAGAGAGAGAGAGAGAGAGAGAGAAGGAGATACTATATAGATACATCCACATTAGCTCAGAGGAGCTTAAAGCAAGACATACAAAATACTCTAGGTAATATTCAAGGATGGTGGAAAACAAAAAGTACCAAGAGTAGGAGTGGCTATAGGAAATGACTTGGAGAAAATATTCTCTCTCTGCCAAATGAGCCTCCATAATTGAACCTTAAGAGATGAGGAGAGGTAACGGGTTATTTTGAAAGAGTTCTTTAGAGGGTGCCAAAGAAAAGCCCCTTTTTGTCTACCTGGAACACAGAATATCTTTTCCTCCTCAGAATGCTCCCCATGAAGGTTTTTTGTTTTGTTTTGTTTTGTTTTTTTGGATTGGTGCATTGTGATGTCAGAGCCACATCATGTCCTTCCCAGAACTACCGACCCCATAGAGATGTCATAACTGGTGTTTTGTGATGTCTAAAACTCCTCAACCCACTGTTGCCTGGGGGACCACTTTGATAACCAACAAAATTGAGGGGTGTGGTTCTTCATTGTCCTGGGAAGATATCTAAAGATAGACCAGGAGATCTTGGTTAGACCATTTTTTGGCGTAAGTATAACTATGGTGACCAGAAATCCACGGGGTCCTAGGACAGCTATACTACAACAGATCCCAAGGGCCAAAGGGAAGAAGCAGAAGATTACTTGTCAGCAGAGGTGCAGAAAAAGTGTCAAGGTGAGATGACTCCAAACCACCTTTGCATTGACTTTGTCTCCCAGACCTCTATCTTGTCCTTTTCTGAAACAAACCCCATCATGAATTCACAGTCCTTTTCATGAAACCCCCCTTCCCATCTAGTCTTCATCCTCTTTCTCTAAACTAAGGCTTTCTGGGGCTCATTCTGTTGCTCTTGCAGGTGCCAAAGACAATAAAAGTAAAAAGACCCCTTCAAAGGAGTTCAAGAAAAAAGTCTCAAGCATGTATCACTTATTCAAAAAAGTATAAAAATATAAGAAGGCCAACAATATTTGTTTGTTGTCATATGCTAAATAAGAAGTGGCTTCAAAATAAGAAAAGGAATCAAAATAAGAGACAGAATCAACAAAAGAGGAAAACTAAAAACAAGAAGCAAAATAAAAAAGAGACAGATTTAGCCAGATCCAGAACCAAAAAATAAAAAGAAAGTCTAGGTTAGGCTTCAAATAAAGACCCTTGTAGCAAGTGACTAAAGAGAAGATCAAGACCTTGAAAGTATCCTTAGTGTATTTAGAGGCCTGGCATCTAAAAATTAGCAACCACAAAAGATCGAATATTATACCAAAAAGGCACATTGATAATGCTGATTAAAATAAAATCAAGTCATGAAAACATGATGTGTATGTATCTTTCTGTTATGGTGGAGAGAGAAGGTAGGGAAGAAGCAGGTGCATGTGAAGGGAAGAAGGCAGAGTTCTGGGTGGTTTGGTGTGGGCATGCCTTCAGGTTCACAGTTAAGCAGATATAAGGAATGAACAATAGGATTGAGGCCTGAAGATATAGTTCTTTCTTAAAAGATAGTTCCCTAAATAAGTTAGAGAAATTGTTTTCAGGCTACCAACCTCATAGTAATGTTTGTTGTATTCTTTGATGTCTGCTAAATGTGTTTAGAAGACAAAAAACACTGGCCCTCTTAAAAATCACTCTAGCATCTGAAAACTGAAATAATATGTGGATGCCACAAATCCAATACTGATTAGGCCACTTTCTTTCTATGAAATTTGGAGAGAAACAGTGGCTTTTGGAGCATGAATTCATGGGAATGGTGAGAGGAATATAATAGGCAGATAGGTTTTTTTTTTTAATTGTTGCATTGTAATCATACATCTTTGTTAGGTACAAGCTGGTAGAGGCATACAAGCACACATCTCTCTTTTAACCCTTCCCCAGTTCCCACCCAATTCCCTCCCCCCTCCCTCTTTCTCATGTTCAGTTTTGTGATTGACTTTGATATGTTTGTGAAAGTACATCATGTGTATTAGGGTGTTTCCCTCCCTGACCCCCAGTCACCTTCAGTTTGGTCACCTTCTTTGCTCATCTAAGGCTTTTCCTTTGTCTAGAGTCCCTCTTATGACCCACTTTCTCCCTAGCTTTCGCATATTAGGGAGAGCATATAATTTTTTACTTTTTGTGACTGACTAATCTCACTTAACATAATGTTTTCCAGTTTCACTCATTTCCCTGCAAATTACATGATTTTGTTCTTCTTTATGGCTGAGTAAAATTACATTGTGTACATATCGCATAGTTTTGTATGGAGGATCCTCAGATGAATGGGAATAAACCTACAATATGTTCCAGTAATAGTACTTCTGGGTACCTAACCAAAAGAATGGAAACCAAGCTATCTGACCATCACATGTGTATCTATGTCTATAGCCGCACAATTCACAATTGCCAAACTGTGGAACCAGCCAAGACGTCCATCAACAGATGAATGGCAGATAGTTTTGAGGCAAGAATTAAACCAAGTAAAACCTCTTTCCCAATAAAATCTTGTGTTGGATTAAGTTCTACAAGTTTGTTATGACTGAAGTTTTAAAATCATTTCAGTCAGTGTTCTCACTGTTATGATTGAAACCACCTGACAACCACAACATATAGAAAGGAAAAATTATTTGCTCACAGTTCTGGAGGTTTCAGAGGAATATATATGCAGTATATGTTAAGCTGGGTCATGTCTGTGAAGCTCAGGGTAGTGTGGTGAGAAGGAGAGAGACAGAGCCAGAGCATGAACAGGGTCATTATCTATCTATCAATCCATCTATCAATTATCTAGATAATCATATATCTATCAAATCATCTATCTATCATATATCTAGCTAGTCATTTATCTATCATCTATATCTGTCTATCAATCAATCAATCAATCAATCATCATCATCATCTATCTATCATCTATATTCCCCAAGGTCTCAGCCCCGTGACCTTCCTCCTCCAGCCACATCTTACCTTTATACCTTACCAACTAATAAATCCATTAATCCATCAATAGGTGTCTCCACTAGTGAGATTAGAATCCTCATGATTCAATCATTTCACCTCTGAACATTTTTTAATTAAGACATGAGCTCTTCCAGGGGACCTTCTATATCAAAACCATAACAAAAAGCACATGGAAGCTTTATTATACAACTAACCAAAAAAAAAAAAAAGAAAAAAAGAAAGACACACACAACTCAACAAAAACTGACAAAGAGCCAAGCATGGTGGCCCACACTTGTAATCCTAGTACATGGGAGGCTGAGATAGGAGGAATAAAAGTTTGAGGACAGCCTCAGCAAGTAGTGAGACTCTCATTAAACTAGTAGGATGGTGTTTCAAAGAATTAAAAGAACAAATCTGGGTGTAGCTCACAGGTAGAATGTCCCCCCAAAAAGAAAAGAAATAGAAAAGGAGTTACATAAACATTTCCCCATAGAAGATATAAAAATGGCCAATAAGTAAATAAAAACATGTTCAACATCATTAGAAATGAGGGAAATGCAAAGGACAGTCACAGTGAAATATTACTTTATATCCATTAGCATAGTTATTTTGAGAAAATTTATAAGTAACAAATCTGGGTAAGGATGTGGAGAAATTAGAGTTCTTATGTATTGCTGGTGAAAATGTAAAATAATACAGCTGCTGTGGAAACTAGTTTGGCAGTTAATAACCATAGAATTACTATGTGATCCACCAATTCCACTCCTAAGTATATACCATATATATTACATTGAATTGAAATCAGGGACACAGACAGATATTTTACACTGATATTCATAGCAGCATATTCACACAAGCAAAAGGTAAAAGCAGCCCAACTGTTCATCAACAGATGAATGAATGAACAAAATGTGGTATATGCATATGATGAACTATTATTCAGCTATGAAAAGAAATAAAATTCTGATATAGACTACAACAGGGATGAACCATGAAAATATTATGCCAAGCAAAGTAAGCCAGAAACAGGACATATATATATAATCCATTTACATGGCATAGCTAGAATGGGCAATGTCATAGAAACAGAACGAATAGAGGTTGCTGGAGCTTTAGGGGAGCACTGGGGGTTATTGTTTCATATGTATAAATTTTCTATTTGGAATAATGAAAAAGTTCTGGAGATGGATAGTTGTGATGTCCACACGACATCAGGAATGCATTTAATATCACTGAATTATAAACTTCAAATGGTTAAAAGAAAATATTTATTTCATGTATATTTTAACCACAATAAAAATGCATGTGGATTTCAAAGTAACACATTATCAGTAATTATCCTTTGAATTTAATTGGATTCATCAAAAGAGTCAGTTTGAGGGAAGTCCCTGGTACACAGTCACCCACAGTCACCACTGTTCCTGTCTTCAGTAAGTCTTTCATGGTTGGAATTGTCTGAGAGCACTTCCAGCACACTTCCAATCTGCAATCTCTCCCATAATGTATGAGACATACATATCTTGTGTTTCAATAGACAGTTCCAAATAAATACAAATAGCACACAGAACAGGTTCAGATACAATTGCAGTGAAGATGTCACCCCTGATGTGCAAAGTTTTGTTTGAAATGTTCAAGGTTTTCCTGGATTTGAATATAAAATATTTACTTACTCATTTTGAATAGTATCTTTAAATGTGAGAGTTGTTCCTTAATTTCAGTTGTTTATTTTTAAAACTACAAACAAATCATGAAAATAAAATGTAATATTAGCTGTGTGATTGAGTAATCACCTAACTTGTACCTTTTCCATTTGTTGGTTTTCTTTTCCTTTCTTTTTTTTTTTTTTTTTTTTTTTTTTTTTTTTTTTTTTTTTTGCGGTACTGGAGATTGAACTCAGGGGTGTTATACCTTTGAGCTGTACCCCCAGCCCCTATTTTTTATTCTTTATTTTGAAACCAGGTCTCTCTCCTTTTTTTTTCATACTGGGAATTGAATTCAGGGGCATTCTACCTCCAAGCTATACCCCCAGCCCTATTTTTTATTGTTTATTTTGAAACCAGGTCTCACTAACTTGTGGAGTGCCTCACTAGGTACCAGAGGCTGGCCACGAACCCAGATCCTCCGGTCTCAGCCTCCCAAATGCTAGGATTACAAGCATGCACCACCACGCCCGGCTGTTGGTTTTCTTAACATTATCATCATTTTATGTTCATCATCATATATGGAAATATTGATTTTTCTAAAAGCATTATAATGTGTTTATTTTCTGAATACTATTCTTTAATTTTTGAATATTAGTAAAAATTTTACTCAATAGAAGAGGACCTGCTCAAAAACATTCCAAACTAGGTGGAAAATATACTATATGTTGGATTTTATTGCTTAAAACCCTTTAAAAAGTCATCCCTACTGTCTAGGCTTTTTATTTTGTTTTGGTTTATATTTTGTTTTTTAAAGATTATATTGAGGTATAGCTGATATACAATAAACCTCACATGTTTAAATCATACGATTTCATAAGATTTGACTCATACATTTATAGGTCAAATCATCATCACAATTAATGTAGTAATCATATATATCTCCTCTAGAAGTTTCCTTAAATTCAGGGTTCCTATGCTTCACGTATATGTATCATCTGGTACTCTTAGAGCTGCTCTGTGGAAGTTGGGATTGGGAAAACGATACCAGAAAATGTGAATATTCTTATTGTTCATAATTTGTGAGTAATAAACTCCTTGGTCTCTGGCACAGAAGTTTTATGACTTCTGCCAGGATCCATGAAAAAGCAGGATGCTATCATGTTATCTTGCAAGTGTATTAAAAATTAAGAACTGGAAACTTCTGGAAAGATGGTGACTGAGGGAAGCAGCACATCTCAGTGGTGCTGACACTCAAAAACAAATTGCTATGAAGGCAGCATCTTGACAAGGGAAAAGGGTGGCAAAAAATTGAACAAAGCAACAAAAAATGGAAAGGCAGCAGAAATAGAGTAGAAGACAGAACAGAGGACAACAAAATACCCTGTGCACCTCCCTTGGGTAATGGCTAAGGCCATGAGGTGGGGGGGGGACGCAGCAATGCTGTCTTGCCCTCACTCTGGCCTCCAGAGACCCTCAGCAAAGAATACAGTGACTTCCACAGGAAAATATTGAAAAATTAACAAAGAATGTAAGTGGAAAAGCAGCAGAACCAGAGCTAGAAAAAAGAGCAGAGGACTGTATAAGCCGTCCAAACCTCCCACCTGGGGAACAGAGCCTGTGGGAGCCATTGCCATTTTAGCAAGGCAGTGCTGGAGCTGGTGGCTGCTGACACCAGGGCTTTCAGAGACCTCCAGGAAGAAACTGTGGATTGTTGTGAGGTCAGTGTCTACAGACCATCAGTGAAAGTGGTCAGAATTTCACTACATACTCAACAGGGACACAGCTAGATCTGGACACTGAGGCTGCAGCTGAACTCATCTCTTCCAGCAGCAATCCAAAACAGCGAACAGTACCTATCAGGACTGTAAGTTAATCAGCCATTCCAGCAGGAGACTGCCATGCCTGGACATGGAGTTGCATGGCAAATAGACTTGCAGGGGACTGAGACTTTGCAAACCACCCCTGCAGAGGTGGGGGTAGGGACTACAATCCAACACAGCAGAAATATGATTTAGTAGATAGCACCTAGAGGCAGGTGGGAGGGAACTGCAGTCAGGAGTTTGAGGAGCCCTTGTAAGGTTCCTAGGGATCACTGTGGTACACAGATCCCTGGTGTATGGAGGAAATACCTCAGCCTACCAAGTTGCAGGCTCCAAAAGCAGTGAACTTGTGTCTGGCCAAGTTTGGGTACTACAAGCATCAGCATGAGCAATTGAGGCCAACAAGAGCCTCCAGGATTGTGGCTACCCAGGAGAGGGGTGGTGTTCCTGGGGCTAAAGAATAGAGCCACACAATCCCCAGCCTGGAACTGTGGAATGTCTCCCTCCAGACTTTGGGCCTAGGGGAAAGAGTGGCAGCAGCACCATCTGGAGCAAACAACACCAAGAGGTCAGGGGCTCTGCAGGGTATTATTTGATCCCAGCCACAAGCTGGGAATTCAATACTCTCTTTGCCAACAGAGTTTGTACCTCACGTGCATGTATACTAGGGACTGAAAGTACCTTACATGACCTTATCAAGCAGATCTGGAGTGGTGTCGCAGGGACCATGAAAGCTCAGCAAGCCAGGCCATAAATTTGGAACATAGCAATCACCAGCTTTGCTGAGCCTAAGCCCACAAGTCACAGAGGCCAGAGATCAGCACTCTGCAGTATTATAGGCTCATAATAAGCAGAGCATCAGTAGACTCTGAGGTTTATTAAGTCTCAACCAAGAGGCTGCTGGCTCTGAATAGAAAATCATAGTCTTGTCACCTGCAGACTTTGGGCTGGGAGAACACAGTGGCCTGCAACAATCAGAGACTCCTATTTGCTTGCACTAAGAACTATATCTAGTTAAAGAGGCTCTGGGGGAGAAAGTCAAAACTTTGATTATCTGAGTCAGATTGGTAGAGGTGAAGATATACCCCCCGCATAGACCTTATTATAAAGGGAAAATAAATACAGGACTCACACAAAAAAGTAAGAAGATGCCAAGGCAACAGAAACATAAACCTGAGAACTCTGAAAATATGAGAACAAGGAACAGTGAGGAAATAATAAACTCCCACAACTCAACAACAATGGAGATCACCAATACTGTTCTGTAAGAAATGCAAGAAGGAGAATTCTGAATTTTGATCTTCAATATGATAAAAGGCCTCAAAGAAAGTATACAGGAAATGAATAAGGAAATTGAGGCATTAAGAAAGAACCAGAAAGAGGCACTGAATGAAATGAAGGAGTCAATAAATGAATTGAAGACAGCGATAGAAAGCAACTCTGGAAGGCTAGATCACATGGAAAACAGGGTGTCACTATTGGAAGAAAGTTCATTCAAAACTGAAAGCACAGTCAACAGTATACAGAAGACATTACAAGAACAAAATCTAAACATCCAACAAATATGGGACAATATGAAATGTCTGAACTTGTGGATAAAAGGCATTGAGGAAGGTCTAGAAGCACAGAGTAAAGGTATCAGAAACCTGTTGAAATAAATAATTTCAGAGAATTTTCCAAACAGAAAAAGACTTGGACATCAATGTGCAGGAGACATACAGAACACCGTTAAGACAAGATCTAGGAAGGACCTCCCCACACCACGTAATAATGAAAATGACTAATATAGAGGCCAAGGAAAGAATCTTAAAAGCATTGAGAACAAAGGAACAGTTGACATTAAGGGGTAAAACAATAAAAATCACTCTAGACTTCACAAGCCAAATCATGAACTCTAGGAGGAGTTGGTATGAAGTACTCCAGACCCCTGAAGAAAACAATTTCCAATCAAGACTGATATATTCAGCAAAGATATCATTCAAAATTGATGGAGAAATAAAAATGTTCCAAGATAAGCAGAATCTTAAAAAATTAATGACTATGAAGCCAGCACTAGGGAAAATACTTAAAGAAATAAATCATAAAGAAGAAAAAAGAGGCAAATTCCAGAACCAGAGAAGAAACAAACTCCACCAGGTGGGCAGCTAAGCAAAGGAGAAATAACACTATATCAACAGAATATGGAACACAAAATGATAGGAAACAAAAGCCGTATTTTAAAAATAACACCGAACATCATAGGTTTAATTCCACAATTAAAAAACATGCAATGGTAATGTGGATTAAAAACATAATCCAACTATATGCTGCTTGCAAGAAACTCAAATTACAGCCAAAGATATACATATACTAAAGGTGAATAGATGGAAAAAGATACACCATGTAAATGGAGACTGAAAACAGTCAAGTGTAGCAATGCTCATATCTGACAAAATATCTGATGTGTTTTAAGCTAAAACACATCAGAAGATAAAAAGCCAGGCACCTCTTATTAATAAAATGTACTATTCAGCAGGAAGATATAATGATAGTAAACATTTATGCACCCACATTTGTAAAACAAACTCTTTGGGGCATTAGGTCTCAAAAGAACCAAATACAATAATATTGGGAGTCTTCAACACATCACGCATGCCACTAGATTAATCTTCCAGACAAAAGATGAGTAAAGACTCTTCAGACCTAAAGAACACCATAAACCAAATGGACCTAATAGACATATACAGAATATTTCAACCAGCAACAGCTGAATACACCTTCTTCTCGGCTGTTCATGGAATATTCTCCAAATAGACCACATCCTGGGCCACAAGGAAAGCACCAGCAAAGTCAAAAGTTGTAACATAATTCCCTGCATCTTTTCAGATCACAACAGAATGCAAGAAGAAATCAACAAAAGGAAGACCAAAAGAAATTACATAAATACATGGAGACTAAATGATACATCTTGAATGAGTACTGGATCTGAAGATAAATAAGAGGAGAAATAAAAAATCCTGGAATTAAATAAAAAGAGACATGATGTATCAAAATCTATGGGACACTTTGAAGGTGGTGTTAAGAGGAAAATTGATAGCACGGAGTGCCCACATAAGAAAAACAGAAAGTCACCAAATAAATAACCTAATGACCCCAAGGACCTAGAAAAAAGGAACAGTCTAATTCCAAAGCCAGCAGAAGGCAGGAAATAATTAAAATCAGAGCAAAAATTAATGAAATAGAGAATAAAAAATACATAGGATCAACAAATAAAAAAGCTGATTCTTTGAAAAGAATAACAAGATTGACAAACCCCTAGCCAACCTAACCAAAAGAAAGAATGAATCAAAATTGTTAAAATCAGAAATGAAAAAGGAGACATCACAACAGAAAATGGGGAAATTCAGAGGATCATCAGAAAGTATTTTGAAAATTTATATTCTAATAAACTGGAAAGCATAGAAGAAATCAACAGATTTCTAAATACATACAACATACCTAAATTGAACCAAGAGGATATAAAAACCTAAACTTACCAAAAATCAAAGAAATAGAAATAGCAATAAAAATTCTGCTATCAAAGAAAATCCCATGTCCAGATGTGTTTCCAGCTAAATTCTACAAAACCTTTACAGAAGAAGTAGTCCCAATACTTCACAAGTTATTTTTTTTTCAGTACTGGGGATTGAACCCAGGGGCATTCTACCTCCCAGTTACACCCCCAGTCCTATATTTTTACTCTTTATTTTTGAAACAGGGTATCAGTAAGTTGAGGAGAGCCTCACTAAGTAGCTGAGCCTGGCTGCAAACCCGGATCCTCTGGTCTCAGCCTCTCAAATACTGGGATTATAAGTGTGTGCCACCACGCCTGGCTCATGAGTTATTTTTGAAATTGAAAGAGATAGAATTCTTCCAAACTCCTTCTACAAGGCCAGTATCACATTAGTACCAAAACCAAATAAAAATATATGAAGAAAATAAAATTAAAGACCAATATCATTGATGAACATAGATGCAAAAGTTCTAAACAAAATACTAGCCTTGCACATTCAAAACCACATCACAAAAATTGTATTGCACAATCAAGTTGGTTTCATCCCAGGAAAGCAGGGCTGGTTCAACATATGCAAATCAATATATGTTATTCACCACATAAATAGAACTAAGAACAAAAGTCACATGATCATATCAATAGATGCTTAAAAAGCATTTGACAAAATCCAATATCCACTTATGTTAAAAAAATTTCAGAAGCCAGGCGTGGTGGTGCACACTTGTAATCCCAGCATTCGGGAGGCTGAGACCGGAGGATCCGGGTTCGCGGCCAGCCTCAGCTACCTAGTGAGGCACTCCGCAACTTAGTGAGACTCGGTTTCAAAATAAAGAATAAAAAATAGGGCTGGGGGTATAGCTCGGAGGTAGAATGCCCCTGAGTTCAATCCCCAGTACCGCAAAAAAAAAAAAAAA
>PVLC010016968.1:0-34616 GCA_004027655.1 Graphiurus murinus
GTGCGCCACCACACCCGGCCATCTCTTTCTTTCCTTCTTTTTTTTTTTTTTTGTGATACTGGGGATTGAACTCAGGGGCATTCTACCTCTCAGCTACACCCCCAGCCCTATTTTTTATTCTTTATTTTGAAACAGGGTCTCACTAAGTTGCGGAGTGCCTCACTAGGTAGCTGAGGCTAGCCTCGAACCCAGATCCTCCTGTCTCAGCCTCCCAAATGCTGGGATTACAAGCGTGCACCACCACGCCCGGCTCCTTTCTTTCTTTCTTTCTTTCTTTCTTTCTTTCTTTCTTTCTTTCTTTCTTTCTTTCTGTCTGTCTGTCTGTCTTGTCTTGTCTTGTCTTGTCTTGTCTTGTCTTTTCTTTTCTTTTCTTTTCTTTCCTTTTCTTTTCTTTTCTTTTCTTTTCTTTTCTTCAGTACTGGGGGTTGAACCCAGAGGCATTCTACCTCTAGCCCTATTTTTATTCTTTATTTGAAACAGGGTCTCACTAAGTTGCAGAGAGCCTCATTAAGTAGCTGAAACTGGCTACGAACCTGTGATCCTCCAGTCGGAGCCTCCCAAGTACTGGGATTGCAAGCCTGCACCACCATGCCCAGCTTGTAACTGTTTCTTATTAGCTTTTAGTTTAGAGTTTTTATTGTTGCTAAAGTATGTGGATAAACTTATCTTCTTCTTTCTCCTTCCTCATTACACAAAAATTAGCATATTACATAATTTTTTGGTACTTTGCCTCTTTTTACTTAGCAGTTCCTGGAGATCAGTGGCTATTCTTATGGCTTACTCGTTGCCAGTGTGTAGATGGGCTATAGTTGATTTAGCCAGTTCCTTGCTAGTAGACATCTACATTTTCTCTTTCCTGTACTTAAGATTGACCCTAGGAGCATTCTACCTTTGAGCTTTTTTTTTATTGTGAAACAGGGTCTCCCTAAGTTACTGAGTGTCTTGCTAAATTGCCGAGGCTGGCCTCAAATCTGTGATCCTCCTGCCTCAGCCTCCCAAGTACAGGGAATGCAGGCTTGTGTCAATATGCCTGGCTCGTCTCCAGGTCTGATTGCTAGTCCTTGTTCTATGCCAGTGAGTCACTTTATGTGATGTTTTGTGTAGGTCAAGGTGTATATTTAGATTCCTAAGGATGGGGTTTCATGGTAAAGGTAATTAAATGTTAGAAAAAAATATATTTTTTTCTTTTTAAATACTGGGGATTGAACTCAGGGGTATCCCACCTCTGAGCTTCACCCCCAGCCCTATTTTATTTTATTTGAAACAGGGTCTCATTAAGTTGTGGAGGTCCTCGCTAAGTTGCTGAGGCTGGCCGAGAACCCATGATCCTCCCATCTCAGCCTCTAAAGTACTGGGGGGTTGCAGGTGTGTGCACACCATGCCCGGCTTAGAATACTCTTCAGATGTTTAGATGTGTCCAGAAACTGAGAAGACAGTACAGAGCTGCCATGCCTTTCTCTCAACCCTGCACAGTGCCCCATTATCCACGTTGTATATTAACATGGTGAATTTGTCGTAATTAATGAACTACTGTGGGTTATTCCTACAACCAGCCTGACTTCATTCACAGCTCCTGGGTTTCCACCTTAACAATCCCCTTGGGTTCCAGGAGCCTCTGGTGACACCACCTTCCACTCAGCTGGGATGCTTCTTAGTTTTGATGACTGTGACAGTTCTAAGGTGTGCCGGTGGGCTGTGTCATTGGCTGACCCTCTGGGAGTTTCTCTCACTTTCCTCATGGTGAGATTGGGGGCCCAGGGTGTTGGGGAGAGAGACTGCGCAGGTCAGCCATCGTTCTCCTGGTGTTACGTCATCGGGGCACTGCTGTCACCGTGTCTTAGGGCTGTGGATGGTAACCTGAACCACCAGGCCCAGGTGGTGCTTGTCCAGTTTCTTCCCTGTCACCCCCAATCTCTTGCCAAACTGCACCTTTACAGGGAAGTCAGTGTGCACAGCTCACACCTAAGCAATGGAGGCTTATGTGCCTCTTTCCTTGGGGGCCAGGTAATTGGAATTCATCTGCATGGGGGAGGTGTCCCCCTCCCCCCTCCCGGGGATTGAACCCAAGATCATTCTACCTCCGACCTACACTCCCAGCCCTTTTAATTTTTTATAAGTTGAAACAGGGTCTTACTATGTTGCCGAGGTTCTCACTAAATTGCTGAGGCTGGCCTTGAACCTGTAATCCTCCTGTCTCAGCCTCCCAAGTACTGGGATTCCAGCTTATATATATTGCTGCATTATTCTGTTGCTCACATTTTTCCAGCTTTGTCCATAGAGAGCTCTTTCGGTTGGCTCCTGTGTCCCTTTGATCTGCCCCTAATCTCTGTGGCTATTTTTGAACACTTCCTCACTTTCTGGCGGGCCAAGATGGTTCATGCTTATCTTGTATATTTCCTGTCTCTGTCCCATAACCAGCCATTTTCCCATGAAGCCTTGGTTCGTGTGTGTGTGTGTGTGTGTGTGTGTGTGTGTGTGGTGCATACATACTTACCTAAGAATATTTCTGTATGTGGTCATCTATATCTATCTATTGAGCCAAACAAGAGTTCCTACCGATGTCCATTTTTTGTCTTTTTAGGCTTTTCTGCATTTTCTCTGTTGTATAAACATGGACTAGACCTGTTCACCTTCTGATGGGAAGTATGTAAGCAAGGTGCCGTGGGAGCTGAAGGGAGCTGGATGTTCACCGGCTTTCCCGGTGGGAAGGCAGTAGATATCGCTCAATGAAGAAGTTGCACTAAGCCTGGCCCGGTGGTGGCGCTTGTAATCCCAGGACCTGGGAAGCTGAGATAGGAGGATCGAAGGTTCACGGCCAGCCTTGGCAACTTAGTGAGGCTCTCATCAACGTAGTGAGAACCTGTTTGAAAAATAAAAAATAAATGGGCTGGGGGTGTAACTCAGAGGTAGTACATCCCTGGGTTCAATCCCTAGTAAACGCACGCACGCACGCACGCACGAAGTAGAACTATATGCATGTTTATTGGAGTTTAAAAAAATGGGATAAAAGAATTGAAAATAGTGTTTTTAGAGAGTAAGAAATGAGGGACTAGAGACAGCCTGCTGTTGTATTACAGTAAATCCTATAGAATAGTTGAAGTTTTTTAAGACAAGTTCAAGGGCAACTTTACCTAAACAAAAAGTAGATGAGCCTAATCTCAGTCCCTAGCTGTTCTTCTCTATTTTTTGTTGTCACTGATACTTTTCCTGGCAGATCACCTTGGAGGAAGTCAGAGGAATGCCATTTGACCACTGACGCATTACTGGGTTAGCTATTCTTAGATAAATTACAAGAATTTACTGAGTACTTGCTTAATGGGATCTTAAAAGTGAAATCATTATTATTTGTGAAAATTGGGAGACAATATTTTCTTAGTTGTGCAGCTTTTAATTACATCTACAAATTTTCCTGATTTACACATACTTTTTAAAAAAATTGTGGTAAAAAATACATTTGCTGGGCATGGTGGCAAATGCCTATAATCCCAGTACTCAAGGAGACTTCGACTGGAGCCCCACAGATTCAAGATCAGCCTCAGCAATTTATCGAGACCCTGTTTCTTTTTTTTTTTTTTTTTTTTTTTCAGTTCTGGGGATTGAACTCGGGGCATTCTACCTCCGAGCTATACCCCCAGCCCTATTTTTTTTATTCTTTATTTTGAAACAGGGTCTCACTAAGTTGTGGAGGGCCTTACTAGACAGCTGAGGCTGGCTGCAAACCCGTATCCTCTGGTCTCAGCCTCCCCAGTGCTGGGATTACAAGCATGCGCCACCACACCTGGCTTGAGACCCTGTTTCAAAACAAAAGATAAAAAGGGCTGGGTGGGGGCTGTGGTTCTGAGGTAGAATACCCTGGGCCTCAATCTCCAGTATCCCGTCCTGCCCACACAGATGAGCAAACAAAACTCCACAACATTTATCATCTTGTTATTTTTAAGTGTACAGCACAGTAATTAACTCTGTGCACGTTTGCTGCATAAAAAAGCTGCTGAAACTCTCTTCCCACTGAACAGGCTATCCCCTTCTCTCCTTACCAGCCCCTGGCAACCACCATTGGACTTCGCCAGTTGACAGAAGTTTCTAGAAATTCTTTTTTTTGGGGGGGGGGCAGGGTTGGGGGGATGGTACTAGGAATTGAACCTAGGGACATTCTACCTCCGAGCTACACCCCCAGCCCTATTTTTTGTTCTTTATTTTGAAACAGGGTCTCACTAAGTTGTGAAAGGCCTCACTAAGTAGTTGAGGCTGGCTACGAACCTGCGATCCTCCTGTCTTAGCTTCCCAAGTACTGGGATTACAAATGTCTTGTACCGTGCCTGGCTCTTGTATTTATTTATTTATTTATTTATTTATTTATTTATTTATTTATTTATTTATTTATTTGTACTGGGGATGGAACCTGGGTGTATTCTACCTCTGAGCTACAGCCCCAGTCCTATTTTTTTATTCTTTATTTTGAAACAGGGTCTCACTAAGTTTCGGAGGGCCTCACGAAGCAGCTGAGGCTGGCCTTGAACCGGGATCCTCCACTCTCAGCCTCCCATATGCTGGGATTACAAGTGTGTGCCACCACGTCTGGCTCTTGTTTTTATTTTTAAAGACTATTTATGTACTTATGTGTTTATTTATTTAGGTACTTATTTATTTATTGTAGTGCTGGAGATGGAACCCAGGGGCATTCTACCTCTGAGCTATACCTTCAGCCCTTTTTATTTTTATTTTGAAACAGGGTCTCACTAGGTTGCTGAGAGTCTCACTACTTGCTGAGGCTGTCCTCAAACCTGCGATCCTCCTGTGTCAGCCCCCTAAGTACTGAGATTACAAGCGTGCCACCACCACACTAGGCTTAACTTCTAGGAATTCTAATCAGGTTTCCCATGTTGCATTTTATTTCTGTGTGCCCGATTCTTGCCAGTGGAAACAGACTTCAGCTTTTCCAAAATAAGCACATGGCAGCCGTTCCTTTCTATTGTGCTGGTGTGAGGTGGCGCTGGTTGTGTGTTTATGATCACTTCATTTTTTGGTGAAATGAGAGATGTTGTCGGTGTGGTGGTGCACGCTTTATTCATTAACACTCTATGCAAACTTTATACAACCTATGATATTTTAGGGCAGAGAGAGAGAGAGAGAGCGAGAAAGAGAAAGGAAAGATTGATTCATACAATCTGGAAAGCAGGCCGGGAAGTCCATTTACCACGGAGCTCAGCTGACTGTCAGGGTCTCAGGTCCGGGTCAGTGGTGAGTCTGGTCTGGGTCTTCAGGCCTGACCTTAACTAGTGCTCAACCAGAAACGAAGGTGAGGACTTGGCCGATGGCCACCATACAGCTGCCAGGTCAGCCTTCAGCCTCATGATCAGCGGTCAGCATGGCAAAGTGGCAGGGCTCCTCGGCAGAAAAAGCCACAGGTTGCCGGGTGTGGTGGCACTCACTTGTAATCCCAGTACTTGGGAGGCTGAGATTTGGAGGATCGCAGGTTCGAGGCCAGCCTCAGGTACTTAGTGAGGCCATCTGCACCTTAGTGAGACCCTGTTTCCAACTAAAAGAATAAAAATAGGGCTGGAGGTGTCTGGGTGCCACCCCCAGTAACACACACACGCACGAGCGTGCGCGCGCGCTCTGCAGATTTTCAGTCTCGGGCTGACAGTTGTAGTCCTGGAGGTGTCTGGGTTCCACCCCCACTAACACACACACACACACACACACACACACGCTCTGCAGATTTTCAGTCTTGAGGGCTGACAGTTGTAGTCCTCAGATTGCTAGGGACTCCATGTGGTTGTCAAGGTGCTCTGGTTGGCAGACCTTGTGCCTGCGCATTGCTCCTTGTGCCTGGTGCCTGTGTGCTGCTCCTGATGCTCTGGGTGTGCTGAGCCATGCCTGAGTGTACAGCGAGAGTTAGGCTTGCACACTGCACATCACGCACATCATGCCAGAGTGTGTGAGCCACGCTCAGGTGTGCTTTGAGAGTTAAGTCCCTCTTTGGCTTTAATGGAGCCTTTTTTTTTTTTTGGGGGGGGGGTGGTACTGGGAATGGAATCCAGGGGCATTTTACCTCCAAGCTACACCCCCAGCCCTATTTCTTATTCTTTATTTTGAAACTGGGTCTCACTATGTTGCACAGGGCCTCACTAAGTAGCTGAGGCTGGCCATGAACCTGTGATCCTCCTGTCTCAGCCTTCCAAGTACTGGGATTACAAGCATGTGCCACCACGCCCGGCTTAGTGGAGCCTATTTTAAAAAATATATGTTCCATACATCTTAGCTCTTACGTTGGTTCATTTTCTTCCCATCTTTCAGATGTTGTTCTGTTCTGGTGTCAGATTTGCTGCGGTCTGGAATTTTACACTTTCTGCTAAGAAATTGTTGCTACTCAACAGTTTCTCTGTTTTTTCATCAACTTTAATAAACGTTGACACCTGCTGGACTGATCACCTGTATGATAAAATGGTTAACAGATCCTGATTTTATTGTTAATATCGTGGTTCTCTCTTCTCTTCATGACTGTTAGTTCTTACATGGATGTGTAATGCTTGGAAGATTTCAGACTACAAAAAAAAAAAAAAAAAAAAAAGGTCTATTTGTTAGATGTTTTGGTGATTCAGGCTGGTCTTATATTTTCTCACTTGGGCTAATCTTCCTGAAACCCCTCTGAGGTAGCTGGGCACCCCCACTGTGTAAATGAGGGGACCAAGTCCTTGGAAAGTGGAAGGATGGGGAATTCCACCCTGGACTTCAATTTCTGAACCGTTTGTATTATAAAATTTCTAAACTGCTCACATCAAAGAGGGTGAACTGTGGGAGGCTGGGAGGATTATGTTGGGGGGGAGGTATTTTTACCAAGTTTGACCCCAAAGGCTAGGTCCTGTTTCCTTCTCAGAATTAAGGAACCAGTAAGAAGCCCAAGCACCAACTGAGCAGTGGGGGAGGTTTTTATTCTTTGCCACGAATTGGAGAAGTAGGAGAGAAACTTCCAAATAAACTTCCTGCTTTTCTAGGGTCAGGAGTTGATAGGTTTTGGGTGGAAGGAAAGAGCGGGAGGGACAGGCTGATAAAGTGAATACTCATGGTTTTTCTGGAATGGCTGGGGAATTTGGGCCATCTCTTTCTGCCTCATTTATGGTTCTTTCTGGTCACTGTCATGGCAAGGGTCAACTGTCATGGCTCAGTGGGGCTGTGGCACTTGGCATGCAGACAGGATTGTGATTATAATGGAGCTAGAGGTTGTCTGGTGGTCACTGGTGGCTGTCTTGGTTTCAGCCAGCCCACCTCCAGGGGAATGTACAGCCCTCTGGCATCCTGACCTTGGAGATAAACCCAGATCAGGGCGTGCAGCAATTCAGTGAGGTCACCCAGGCTGTATAAGATTAGGGTGGGTAACCATGAAGAGTGCTTCAAAGAGCCCTGGGTTGAATGAGTTGTATGTAGTACATTTCCTAGTTCTTTTGCTTAAAGCATAAACAGAATTTTGAGAACACACACAGCTTCTTGTGAGAGATACATCTATATGTATGTATGTATCTATCTATCATCTATCTATATTTGGTATTGGAGATTGAATCCAGGGGCATCATACTTCCAAGCTTACACTCTCAGCCTTTTTTTTTTTTTTTTTTTGCGGTACTGGGGATTGAACTCAGGGGCATTCTACCTCCGAGCTATACCCCCAGCCCTATTTTTTATTCTTTATTTTGAAACCGAGTCTCACTAAGTTGCGGAGTGCCTCACTAGGTAGCTGAGGCTGGCCGCGAACCCGGATCCTCCCGTCTCAGCCTCCCGAATGCTGGGATTACAAGCATGCGCCACCACGCCCGGCCACTCTCAGCCTTTTTAAAAATTTTTTATTTTCAAACAAGGTCCCTCTAAGTGGAGGCTGTCCTCAAACCTGTGATCCTCTTGTATCAGCCTCCAAAGTAGTGGGAATACAGGTATGTGCCACCATGACTGGCTGAGATCTTCTTTTGAATAGTAATACATACTCATGGCAGGAAACACAGTGTTCCAAGTGAGGATACAGGTCTCCTCCAAAATGGTTAGCACCAGTTACTTGCATGTCTCCGGAGATACATTTTATATATGTATTTAACACATTTAAAAAATAATCCTTCAAGCCGGGTGTGGTGGCGCATGCTTGTAATCCCAGCATTCGGGAGGCTGAGACCGGAGGATCCAGGTTCGAGGCCAGCCTCAGCTACCTAGTGAGGCACTCCGCAACTTAGTGAGACACGGTTTCAAAATAAAGAAAAAAAATAGGGCTGGGGGTATAGCTCGGAGGTAGAATGCCCCTGAGTTCAATCCCCAGTACCGCAAAAAAAAAAAAAAAAAAAAAAAATCCTTCAAAAAATTGGTTCCTACGCCATACCGCCTTATTTTAAATGTCCGTAAACTGGCCTGGAGTGGTGGTATGTGCCTGCAATACCAGTACTTGGGAGGCTGGGACAGGAGGATTACAGGTTTGATGCCAGCCTCAGCAATTTAGTGAGACCTTGCTTCAAAATAATAAAATAAAATAAGGCTGGGAGTATAGCTCAGAGTCAGAATGCCCCCGGATTCAGTACCCAATGAATAAATAAATACATAAATGGCTATAAGGTACTAACCTTTTGATGACTTGTTTATGAAAGTTAGGTCTTTTATTTTTATAATTTAGAATGGTATGTTAATTCCACAATGAATACAAAGCTTAATTTTTATTATTTATTTATTTATTTTTCTGTGGTACTGGGAATTGAACCCAGTGGCATGCCATCTCACTAAATAGCAGAGATTGGCTACGAACCTGCAATCCTGTCTCAGCCTCTCAAATAATGAGATTAGAAGCATGTGCCACCACACTTGGCTTTTTTTTTTAAATTTAAATAAAAAGTTCTTTAAAGTTTGCAGTCATTTCTGACATAGTCTGTAGTTTTCCAAGTGAATTTTCTGGAATAAAGTGCCTGTAAAGCTTGATTCAACCACTAAGACTTCTGCCTAAGACCCTATACACCCTATTGGGTGGAGTTAGAGATTATGAACTCTCCAGATTTTATTTTTATTTATTTTTTTGCGGTACTGGGGATTGAACTCAGGAGCATTCTACCTCTGAGCTATACCCCCAGCCCTAGTTTTTATTCTTTATTTTGAAATAGGGTCTCCCTAAGCTGAGGCTGGCCTCGAACCTGGATCCTCCAGTCTCAGCCTCCCAAATGCTGGGATTACAAGCATGTGCCATCACGCCTGGCTTCCAGATTTTAAAACTATATTTTTCCTTTTTCTTCCCAATTTGTCTCCTTTCTGCCTAAGTTTTATTTCTTCTACTTCAGTAGAATGTCCCTGGGTTCAATTTCCCAGCAAAACACACACACACACACACACACACACACACACACACACACACTAGGTTTAATTAGCCGGACATGGTGGCACAGGCTTATAATCCCAGTAGTTGGGAGGCTGAGACAGGAGGAACACAGGTTTGAGGCCAGCCTCGGTTACTGAGGCCCTCCTTCAAAATGAAGGATAAAAAAATAGGGCTGAGGGTGTAGTTCGGAGGTAGAATGCCCCGGGTTCAATCCCTAGTAAAAAAAAAAAAAAAAAAAAAAGAGAGAGAGAGGGGGGAGGGAGGGAATAGATTTAATTAGTGACTGTATCTTGCATCAGTGTTGGATCTCCAGAAAAATGAAGCGAGAGTGAGTTCTGGGGCAGGGTAACAGGGTGGACCCAGCTGGGCTGCACGGTGTATAAGCTTTTTGGTGGTGTTTTAGAGCTTTTTGGTTTAGAGTTATTTTGCATGGTCATCTTGTCGTGGGATAACACAGTCCCACAGTCCCACTCGTGGGTCCTTGGCCTCCATGATAAAAAGAATTTTAACACGTGCCAGTCAGGAACAAAAGGCAGGTCTTTATTCAGGGACTCCGGAAAACAGGTAAGCAGAGATCTTCAGGACCATGCGGGCAAGGGCGAGTGAGAGTGAGAGACCTAAGAGGAGGAAGGGCTCCTTTTTTATAAACTTTTTTTTTTTTTGTGGAACTGGGGATTGAACTCAGGGGCATTCTACCTTCGAGCTATACCCCCAGCCCTATTTTTTATTCCTTATTTTGAAACCGAGTCTCACTAAATTGCGGAGTGCCTCACTAGGTAGCTGAGGCTGACCTCGAACCCGGATCCTACGGTCTCAGCCTCCCGAATGCTGGGATTACAAGCGTGCGCCACCACGCCCGGCTGTTTTATAAACTTTTAAGAGGGGTGGGCACAGAAGAAGTCTGGACCTCCTCCTTCTTCAGGTATAGGTGGGCAATAGGTGGGCGTTCCAGGTTGGATCCTCCTCTTCCTCAGGTTTCAAGATGGATCTGACCTTGGCCCTGAATCTCAGGTGGGGGCAGGGCTTCAGGGGATTAGGGTATGGGACCTCCTTAGAAACTTTCAAGGGGTGGAGTTAGCTTAAAACTCTCCACATTTTAAAATTACATTTTTCTTTTCCTCCCAGTGTCTCCTTCCTACCTAAATATGATGTCTGTAGCATTTGTGTCCTACTGAATTACTCTTCATTGTCTAAAGCTTGTTCGGAAGTAGAAGCTTTATTTACAGCAACTGCACTTGGGACCTGAGGAGTAGGCACAGTGCTGCTTTTGCTGCTAGAACTTGACTCAAACCAAGGCTGATTACTGAATTAAATTCCAATGCAAAGCGAAAGGAGAAAGAGGAGTTTTCATCTTTGCTCTACAAAGGATCGGGGCTTTCTCCTGTCCACCCCAGGGTGGTAGCTGAGAGAGGAGGGCAGAGAGGTCTGATGTTCTAGGTTTGATCCTCTGGAGCCTTCTGCCGGCTCCTCCCAGTCTCCTGCTTTCATCTGAATCCTGGGGAGGGGACCTTCCCTTCTTTCAGACACCCTCTTCTCCCACCTAGAGCTGCATTCCTCTAGTCTGTGGTTGGAAGCCCCCAGGGGAGCTAGTGGCCAAGTCCTTTGTCTTGCTAAATAAAGGTAGTCTATTGTCTTGCTAGTGACCTCCTCTCCTGGGACTAGAAACCTCCAGGAGGGGGCTGTGCCCTAAGGGGTTAATTAAACACACTGGTTTGTGCTAGGAATATCTCACCTTGGCCTTGGCCTTTGCTCTCTGGTAGCTATGGTGATGAATACCTATAAATAATCCCACTATTCGGGAGGCTGGGATTGGAGGGTCAAAGTTTCAAACCAGCTTCTGCAATGTACTGAGACTCTAAGCAACCTAGCTGGACCCCATCACAAAATAAAAACTAAAAAGGGCTGGGGTTGTAGCTCGGTGGTAGAATACCCCTGGGTTCAATCCCCAGAACCAAAACAAAAAATCTGAAAAGATTAGAGCAACCATCTGATAATTATAATGTGAATTTCAACCAGTTTTCCATCTCTTGCCCTTGAGAAGGGGACAGCCTGTGGGGTGGATGTTCAGTGGGTCCCTGTGTTGGAAGGAAACCTCCGGAGCTCTAGTGGTGGAGAAGCTGGTAGTGAGTGATGTGTTGAAGCAGAAATTCTCCTCCTGGGGGCTAAAACAGGATTCTGTGGTTGCCACATGCCTTGGTTTGAGCCGCTTGCACAAGGTTGATAGGGAGAAGAGGACAACTGGAAAAAAAAAAAAAGCCCCTTGTTATAACAGCATGTTCACATATAAAATGGGAACCAGAACAGGGGACCTCACAGCAAGCGGGAAACCTCAGCGTCAAGTGCCTTCCTCAGGTGTGGATGGATCCCAGGTGTGGGGAGGTCAGGACTTGCCCTGTGGCCCGGGTTCTTTTGGCTGCTTCTCGCAGACCTCCTGTCCGCTGCCCTTCTGCCTTGCCTGGGGCCACAGCCACCTGTTTGCTCGGTTGGCCGCCCTGTTCTCTTTTTATCCTGCAGTCTTTGAGCATGAACTATCTGTCCCACAGCTGTGCGGTTATTAATATATTGCCTTGTAATGGCCCTTTTCTTTTTTGGGGGGGTATTTATTGTCTCTCCTTCTTCAACTGTATTATTCACTTTTTTTTTTTTTTTTGTGGTACTGGGGATTGAACTCGGGGGCATTCTACCTCCAAGCTACACCCCCAGCCCTATTTTTTATTCTTTATTTGGAAACCAGGTCTCACTAAGTTGCAGAGAACCTCACTAGGTAGCTGAGGCTGGCTGCGAACCCGGATCCTCCAGTCTCAGCCTCTCAAATGCTGGGATTACAAGCATGCGCCACCACGCCTGGCTTATTTTTTATTCTTTATTTTGAAACAGAGTCTTACTAAGTTGTGGAGTGCCTCACTAGGTAGCTGAGGCTGGCTGTGAACCCGGATCCTCCTGTCTCAGCCTCTTAAATGCTGGGATTACAAGCATGCGCCTCCATGCCCGGCTATTATTCATTTCTTGGTTAAAGTGCCCTGGTTACACCTTCACCTCCCTCTTCAGACTCCTCTCCCTCTCTGCCAGGTTTGTCTGAGCTTTATAAAGGAACAGTGGTAACTGCTACCTGCTCACCGCAGGTCCTGCCGTGCAGGACTCTATGACTCAGCTGTAGCAGCCAGTCCTAACCTGTCTTCCTCCAGCCTTGGCCAGAGAGAGCCTGTCTCCCCTAAGGTCACCTCCTCCCTGCCCAGCCCTGTAAGTCATGGAAGTTTGGTTTCTCCTGGGCACAGGCTCAGTGCCAGTCACAGTTCTTAGAATGTCACATCTCATCTGATTTTCAAATGCTAAGTCTACTTATCAGCCCTGTCTTAAGATAGGTAACTGAGGTCCCCTGGCACAGAGTGGCACTCCAGTAAGGAACTGGAGCCAGGGTAAGAAGCAAGCAGGGACTCTAGAAACAGTACCCTCTATCACCACCAAGGGAGCCGGCACCAGCCCCTGGCTCCACAGAGGGCCTGGAGCCTGGGGAGCGCTGGGCCAGCACTGCCCCCCGGGGAATAAAGCCACGTGTCCCCACTGCCTGCTGGGTGGGTTCTGCTCCTTCTGGTGTTGTGACCTGCTCTTTGAGGCATTGTATCTCGAATTTGGTAATGGTGGCCACGCTTGTATCTTTACCCTGGTCCACACCTGTATGTCCAACGCACTGGCTCATCTCCCCATGAATATATCTCCAGCATTTAAAACTCAGTGAATTCGGAACTGGGAAGTCTGAGTGAGACGGGTGGGTTGTATCTAGGTCTTGGGCCTGCTTGTGATATTGTACCATAGTGTGACAAGATGGGAAAATTAAGCAGCGGGCACATGGCATCTGTTCATGTCGTAGGACTGCATGTGAATCTATAATGATGTCAAAATAAAAAGTTCATTTAAAAAAAGCAACGAAGTCCAGCGTGGTGGCGCATGCTTGTAATCCCAGTACTTGGGAGGCTGAGACAGGAGGATCACAGGTTCGAAGCTAGCCTCGGCAACTTAGTGAGACTCTGTTTCAAGAAATAAAATCAGGTTGAGGGTATAACTTGGAGGTAGAATGCCTCTGGGTTCCATCCCCAGTACCAAAAAAAAAAAAAAAAAAAAAGAAACTAACCGAACCTAGCCCTTCACCCTCCCCAGTGCACGCTATCCCACTACTTGCTCAGATTCAGGAAGCTGCCTGTCCCTCCCTGTCCTGGTCTCTAGTACCAGGTTGGTTACTCTCTCCATCAGGAAGCACCCACCAGCCCCTCTCTCCCTCTGCCTTCATTTATTTTGCTTCTGTAGCTTCCAGAGACAAGTCTTAATTGATGAATCTGATCTGGCCATTCCTTTGCTCAAAATCTTTCAGTGGATTTTAATCATTTGTGATAAAAGACCGTACTGCATGCCCAGCTTGTCACTCCTTGGATCAGAGTCCTTTTCTGGATCCCAGTTCTCAGACAGCTCTGGAGTTGAAGCCTGGAGATGGAGCTAAATCTGTGTGTTTAACCAGCGCCCTCTGGTGGTCATTCAACGTACCAGCATTTGAGGGCCTCTGGTGACTCTGCTGCTTCCCAGCTTGGTAGGGAATCCACCCATGGCAGTTTCTGCCTGTGGAACTCCTTTGTACCTTCCTTCATCGTGTGGCTGGAATGCCACCCCATGCTGCTTCTCCTGTGTCCCATGGTATCCCAGAGCACGTCTCAGCGCTGTGCAGGTCTGTGTCGGTGTCGGCCTCCACATCTGCAGGGTAACTTGGCCCAGGTCGGGCGGCTGTCTCAGTCCTGGCCCACAGTACGCGTGTCATGTTTGCTGCGAATACCGGTGGCTCTTATTTGATGTATTTGTCATTTACTCTTGGTGTGAGTCTTCCTGATTCCCGAGTGGCAGTACTCTGCACAGTGTACTTTGCACAGTGTCATTGAACAAGAAATAAATCCAGTCATAAGTAGCATTGTAAACTCCCACATCCAGGCAAGACCAGGCATTGTCATACAGGTAGTTCTTTTTTTTTTTTTTTTTTTGCAGTACTGGGGGTTGAACTCAGGGGCATTCTACCTTTGAGCTATACCCCCAGCCCTATTTTTTATTCCTTATTTTGAAACCAGGTCTCACTAAGTTGCGGAGTGCCTCACTAGGTAGCTGAGGCTGGCCGCAAACCCGGATCCTCTGGTCTCAGCCTCCCGAATGCTGGGATTACAAGCGTGTGCCACCACGCCCGGCTCCTCATACAGGTAATTCTTAGAGGGAAAACTCTGAAAGCACAAATAAGTTTCTGTAATTTATTCTGTGGCATTTCCAGTATGTGCCAGCAGTCCGCTTCCCACGCCCCACTGTCTGTCTGTCTCTCTCTTCCTTCTGTTGGGCCAGAGGACCAGTTCTTTTTTTTTTTTTTTTTTTTTTTTTTTTTTTTTTTTAATTTTGAAACCGGGTCTCACTAAGTTGTGGAGTGCCTCACTAGGTAGCTGAGGCTGACTGTGAACCCGGCTCCTCCGGTCTCAGCCTCCCAAATGCTGGGATTACAAGCGTGCGCCACTGCGCCCGGCTCAGAGGACCGGTTCTGACTCTCCTTCAGCGGGGCACACCAGGTGGTCCACATCTCACTGGGGCAGCACTTTTCATTGGGCTCATCTTTGTCCAGGCTGCCAGTCAGCACGCTGGCTTCCCCTGTTCATTCCCCAGCTGAGCAGTAGCTGAAGAGAGGATTTTGGATTTTCTGTGACTGTTTTTTTTTTGTGTGTGTGGTACAGGGGATTGAACCCAGGGACATTCTACCTCTGAGCTACACCACCAGTCCTATTTTGTATTCTTTATTTTGAAACAGGGTCTCACTAAGTTGTAGAGGGCCTCACTAAGTAGCTGAGGCTGGCCGCGAACCCAGATCCTCCGGTCTCAGCCCCCCAAGTACTGGGATTACAGGTGTGCGCCACCACGCCTGGCTCTGTGACTGTTTTTATAGGATGCAACTGATTACTTTTTTTTTTTGAGCCTTTTACTACAGAACATTGTGAACACACACAAACGTAGAAGTGTGTAAGGAAGCCCAGCTTTACCCTTAACTCAGCTTCACCGTAACTAATGGCCGCTCCTCTTTCTACATCTCATCTCCCTTATACCCCAGCCCCAATGAAATCATGTAACTTCGTGGAATTGTCTTCCCTTTTTTTTTTTTTTCTTTTTTGGTGGTGGTGGTATTGGGGATTGAAACCATGGCCATTCTACCTCAGCTACACCCCTAGTCCTATTTTATTTTTTGTTTTGAAACAGGGTCTCACTAAGCGATGGAGGGCCTTACTAAGTTGTTGAGGCTGGCCTCAAATCTGTGATTCTTCTCTCTTAGCCTCCCAAATACTGGGATTATAAGCATGGGCCACCACACCCAGCATCTTTCCTTTTATCTTATGAAATGCAGATGATTTGTTGTTGATAATTAAATATATCAAGGAAACATTTTATATATCCAATATATAATAGCTTTGTTGAGATAGAATTCATATACTGTATAATTAATCCACCTTAAGTATACAAGTCAGTGATTTTTAGTGTGCTAACAGATTTTTGAATTCATCAACCACATTTTAGATCGTTTTCTTAGCTGGACTTGGTGCCGCATGCTTGTAATCCCAGTACTTGGGAGGCTGAGACAGGAGGACTGCAGGTTTCTGGCCAGCCTTAGCTACTTAGTGAGACCCTCCTTAACATAGTGAAACCCTGTTTCAAATAAAGAGTCAAAAACAGGTTTTGGGGTGTAGCTCAGAGGTAGTATGCCCCTGGGTTCAATCCTCAATACTGCAGAAAATGAAAAGAACATTTTTCTCACCATTAAAAGCAACCCCATCTCTATTCCCATCACTAATCTACTTCCCGTGTCTATAGGTTTGCTTATGTCGGACACGTTTCCAAGGTTTATCCACATTGTTGCGTGTGTCATCAGTATGTCATTTCCTTTTAATGGCTCAATATTATTCCATTGTACGCACACACCACATTTTATTTGCCTGCTTACCAGCTGATGGACATTTGAATTGTTTTCACTTTTTGCCTATTATGAGTCATGCTGTATTTCATAGACATTTGTTTATACATCTTCATGTAGACATGTGTCTTCATTTCTCTTGGGTATGTGACTGGCTGTGGAATTGTTAGGTCACATGGTAACTCCATGTTTAACCTTTTGAGGATCAACTAAACTTTTCCACATCTCATATTCCCTCCAATAATGTGTGAGCATTCCAGTTTCTCCACACCTTCGCCAATGCTTGTTGCTATAGCCTTTTTATTATAGCTGTTTTAGTGGTATCTCATGATTTTGATTTGCATCTCCCTGATGGCTGATGATGTAAAATATCTTCATGCTTATTGGCTATTTGCTCATCTTTTTTGGAGAAGTTCTTATTCTGATCCTCTACCCATTTTTAAATTAGGGTTTTTTTTCTTTGTCTTATTGAGTTGTAATAGTTCATTATGTAGTCTAGATCCAAGTCTCTTGTCAAATATGTAACTTTTCTACTATCTCTCCCAATTTCTTGGTTGTCTTTTCACTTTACTGATGGTATTTTTTTGAGCAGTAAAGTATTTTAACAACAGGAAATGTGATAAATGGTGTTGAATTCTTCATTTATTCATGACTATTCAGAAATAGTGTACAGCAGCTTACATGTGCAAAGTCTATCCCCCCCCTCCGCCCCCTTCAATCTGCACCAGAGTTAGGCTAGTTAAATCTTCTACATCCTGAAGTGTTGAGAACTTCTTATTGTATCCGTGTAGTTTAGGGAAGACTTTCTAAGGAAGTGGGTTTCTCCACCAAGGGGTGCATCACCTCTGACTTGAAGCACTGTATCAGGTGGAGCGCATGTGATGCTTGCCCCTGGACCGGGTTCGCTTTTTTTTCTTTCTTTATTTTTTCTTTTGCAGAGCAACTTCCCTTACATTCATTTCGCTTAGTGAGTTCCCACTGCCTTTGATAAAAGGAAAGATTGTAGCCAAGAAAATGAGCCTTACCCACATTTACAAAAAAGCTTATTTTCAAAAAAGAATGGAAAGCACAGCATTTGTACCTTTTATGGCCCATTGGTTAGCAGGTGCTTCTAGTTAGTTGTAATATAAACAGAGTATTAAGAAATAGTGCTTTTCACTGTGGTGGTGATGTGTGAAATCTTGTAGGCATACAGCGATCAGTTAAACTCTAGAAAGGGAAACAGTTTGTATTGTGAATTTTTTTTTTTTTTTTTTTTTTTGTAGTACTGGGGATGGAACCCAGGGGCATTCTACCACCGAGCTACACCCCCAGCCCTATTTTTTATTCTTTATTTTGAAACAGGGTCTCACTAAGTTGCGGAGTGCCTCACTAGGTAGCTGAGGCTGGCCACGAACTCGGATCCTCCGGTCTTAGCCTCCCAAATGCTGGGATTACAAGCGTGCGCCACCACGCCCGGCTTGTATTGTGAATTTAAAGGCAGAATAATTAGGAAGGAATTTGATTATGGAATTTATTTTGGGAGGGCCGTATGGTCAACACTTTGTAAGGCATAGTTCTATAGGAATGACCCGAAATGGGATATTCTTTTTTTTTTTTTTTTTTTTTTGGTGGTGGCACTGGGTATTGAATCCAGGGGCATTCTACCTCGGAACCACACCCCCAGCCCAATTTTATTTTTATTTTGAAACAGGGTCTTGCTAGGTTAATGAAAGTCTCACTGTTTGCTGAGGATGGCCTTGAATCTGCAATCCTCCTGTGCTAGCCACCCAAGTATTGGGATTACAAGTATGTGCCACCATGCCTGGCCAAAGTGGGAAATTCTAGCATCACTTAGAGGAGGGGGTAAGGTCCCTACTAGAGAAGGCTGTGCTTTAGATGCAGAATTGGGCCCAGATTCATGTCCATTGTGAGTACAGGTGCACAGAGACCACACCCTGAGCACAAAAAAACAGCTTGAGCTATCAGAGTCACGTAAGTGCTGGATGGTGTTTGAGATGGTTTTAGTTTCTAGCTATGAAATTTGGCCCTAGTTCATTAAGGATTGTGGACCCATCAAAGGCTTTTGAGCCACAAAACCAATGTGGATTGATCTGTAGATACTTATGCAGAGCCTGACCCGGCGTTGTAAGGTGTTAATTGAGCAGAGGCAGGTCCTGCCTGGGGGTGGTCAAGGTCTCGCTTTTGCTTCCGTTCTAAGAACACTTCATCTTGATAACGATGGTCACTGCCACGTACTGATCAGTGTCCATTGGGCATACGCTGTACCTCATCCTTATACCAAGTCTGAGGTACAGATATAATTAATCCCTGTTTTGCAGAAGAGGAGACAGAGACCTAATGGAGGGCAAATGCCTTGCTCCAGAACACCCTCCTTGTGAGTGGCAGGGCTGGGCTTTGGACCCCAGTGCCGTCCTGTTTCGAAGCCTGTCCTAATGCTGCTGAGTACCTACCTGTGTGGCTTCTCTGATGTCACACTGCCAGGCCCACTCTGTGAGCCTCATCGCCTTTGGCACGCTCCGTGATTGCTGCCCGGGTGGGTGTTCCTCCTCTGCTGGACCCCACACCCCGTGACCACTGCAGCCATGAGGGTCCAGAGCGCCATCTTCTGCAGGGTACATCTCTGCCCTCACCTGTTATTGACTAGCATGTCTTCATGTGCTAGATGGGGCATCCCACACCTGGTTAGTACTACTGCTCAGCTGAGTGTCCATGAGCAAGCCTGTGGTAACTGTATCTGCAGAATGGTACGGTCACCTCTGAAACCCCTTCTGGATCTGCCTTCTGTTCTTAGTTTTATTTATGTATTTATTTTGATACTGGGGATTGAACCCAGGTACATTCTACCTCCAAGCTACACCTCCAACCTTATTTTCTTTTTTTGTTTTGAAACAGGGTCTCCCTAGATTGCTGAGAGTCTTGCTAAGTTGCTGAGGCTGATCTTGAACCTGGGGTCCTCCTGTCTCCGCCTCCCAGGTGCTGGGATTACAGACTTGTGCCACCATGCCCGGCTTAGCCTTCTGTTCTTAGGGTTAGGCATCAGCACAGAAGGAACTGAGGTGCTGAAATTCTGAGATGTAGGGGGGAAATGTAGAAAAAGACCTGCCATTATTTTCAATTGTGACCCTGACACAGTGACATTCACGTTCATAAACTTTCTAATAATCTGACTTCCTGGAGTTTAAATTCCACTTGATGGTGGTGAACTACAGATGTGGCTGTAGCTTCTGCCTGGTTTGAACTCAAGATCCTTTCACTCTTGTAGTAGCTTCCTGGGTCACTTTCTACATATTTTCTACCTCTGACCTCTCCTACCTGTCCCCAACACACACACACACACACACACACACACACACACACACACACACACTCTTCATCTTGCCTACAAACTTTATCTATTCCTATTATTATTATTTTATACGGTACTGGTGATTGAACCCAGGGGCACTCTACCTCTGAGATACACCCTCAGCCCTATTTTTGTTTGTTTGTTTTTTGGTGGTACTGAGGATCAAACCCAGGGGCGTTCTACTTTTGAGCTACTCCCAGTCCTATTTTTTATTCTTTATTTTGAAACAGGATCTCACTAAGTTGCAGAGGGCCTTACTAAGTAGCTGAGGCCTGGCCTCGAACCTGGATCCTCCTGTCTCAGCCTCCCAAGTACTGGGATTACAAGTGTGTGCCGCCACACCGGCTTGTTCTCAGTTTTTTTTTTTTTTTTTTTTTTATGTGAACATAGACTGGTCATTAATAGTTTTTCCTCCTGCCAGCATTCAAACAATGACCTTGGTAAGCAAAGAGGTGAAAAACAGGTGAAATCTTATCTTCTAATAGTATCAAGCTTAAAATTCTCCTCCGAGGAAAGTGGGCGACATTATTCACAGTCATTTTCACTCTTGTGAAGGCTGGAGTCCTAAAGTATTTACCCTTGTGGAGTAGGTAAGTTATATTAGTGCTTGTTTAGTGAGCTGAAAACACCTGTTTTCTCTGTCGCCATGTCTCCATCAGCTGGTATTGGAGGGATTGGACATTTTGACAAGGGTGTTACTGCAGTATGAACCCTTACAAAAGAGAAGACGAATAATTCCAAAAGTATGATGAAAACACCCAAGGTTGCTGTGCGCCTCATTTCCTTGCACTGAGTTTACTTCCTTTTGGTATTTTGGGTTTCGAGTTCAGTCTGTGACAAGCTGGGAACCTCGGACCTCGGGGTATTGTGGAGGGAGAGGCCATGGGCTGTGTTCACATCATGGAGGCTGGAAGCCTTGTTCTCAGTTTTTAATGATAATTTTTATATGCATTCTAATCTTTTTATCTTAACTTACTTATGTCCCAGGCTTCTAAATCAATCTGATTTATATGATAATTTAATTCCAGTTAATTATAGTTAAAGCACAGTTCAGAGAGGCTACAGTTACTTATTCTAAAAAGGAGTTCAGATTGTGGAATAGTTATTCAGCAGTTTTTTAAAAAAAGAAATGCAGATGTTTATTAAAACATTCAAGTGCACACAAAGGAGAAAAGATGTGGGAGAGATACTTGGTCCTCTGCATCCACAATGTTTTGAATTTGCAGATTAAACCAACCTCCTACGGAAAATATTCAGGAAAATTTTTTTGTCTATATACATAAGGACTTTTTTTTCCTTGTCAATATTCCCCAAACAATACAGCATAACAACTGTTTACATAACATTTACAGTGTTCTTGGTATTATGAGTAATTTAGAGATGATTTAAAATACAGTTTTTTTTTTTTTTGCAAATGCCACAGCATTTTACATAAAGGACTTGAGCATCCCTGGATTCCCATTTGCATGAAGTAGTGGGAGTGTCCCAGAACCAGTTATTAATGGAAATCAAGGGACAACTCTATATTCAGATAGGTAATGATTATGAGCAATGGGATTACAGGTGGTTTTGCTTTTGTTTTCATATATACATACTAAGTTTCCTACAATAAATATGGATTCCTTTTATATTTTATTGTTTGTTTTTGTTTTTTTGGTAGTAGGGATTGAACCAGGGGCATTCTACCTCCAAGCTATACCCCCAGCTTGTTTTCTTTTTTTTCTCTTTTGTGCATGTGGTACTGGGGATGGTACTGACGGGCACTCTACTTCTGAGCCACACCCCCTTCCTATTTTATTATTTTGAAACAGGGTCTCACTAGGTTGTGGAGTGTCTCATTAAGTTGTTGAGGCTGGCTAAGAACCTTCGATCCTCCTATCTCAGCCTTCCAAATATTGGAATTACAGGTGTGCACCACCACATCCTTTTTATTCTGCAACAGAATCTTGCTGAGTTACTGGAGGTCCCACTAGGTCACTGAGGCTGGCTTTGAACCTGTGATCCTCCTGTCTCAGCCTCCCAAGTGCTTGTTTCAGAGGCATATGCCACCATGCCCAGCTATTCCTTTGATTTTGTTTTTTGCGGTATTGGAGATTGAACTCAGAAGCATTCTACCTCCAAGCTATATCCCCAGCCCTATTTTTTATTCTTTATTTTTTTGTGGTACTGGGGATTGAACTCAGGGGCATTCTACCTCTGAGCTATACCCCAAGCCCTATTTTTTCTTCTTTATTTTGAAACAGGGTCTCACTAAGTTGCGGAGTGCTTCACTAGGTAGCTGAGCCTGGCCGCGAACCCGGATCCTCAAGTCTCGGCCTCCCAAATGTTGGGATTACAAGCATGCGCCACCACGCCCGGCTTTATTCTTTATTTTTGAAACAGGGTCTCACTAAGTAGCTGAGGCTGGCCGCAAACCTGTGGATCCTCCTATCTCAGCCTCCCAAGTACTGGGAATATAAGCGTGCGCCACCACGCCCCGCTTCAGCTATTCCTTCTGTATTTTAAAAGACAATCTGAAAAAGATGATATGCACTAGACAAAGTAGGGGTGTGCAGATGTGTTATTTTTAGCTTTTGAAGCTAAGTATTCGGTGGGGGATAGTGAGAATAGTACCGTACTGAGATCAAGTTAATAGCAAGGCTTGGCATGAGGAAGCTAGGACTTGGGTCCTCGTTATTTTTTGCTTTTCTTATTATAGCTCAGCTAAACTTGCCGCCTGATGCTCGGCATTTTGTTTCATTGCACAAGTGAGTGTCACAAGTCTGTCCATGATAGGGGCACAGGAAGATGATGACATGGGTGCTTTGATGTTTTGTTCTCAGGGCCTGTGGATCAGCTTTAATGATAATATCTGTAATCACTGGTGCTTTCTGGAAAACGATTGGTTTCGGAACAGAATGTCACCCTAGCGTGTGATCATCTTTTCACATTGGTTTATTGCTGGAGTTTTGCAGCTTCCCTATGCATTTTAATTTTAATTTTAAATAAGACACAATTAGAACCAAGTGGTGTAGACTAGAACTTAACAGAGTTGTCTCTGGATACTGTTGTCAAGCGATGGTTAAGGCTACTCAACCAGGAAGACCAAAGCACTCGGTTATTAGTAGATGTCTAGGTCCTACTCCTGATGGGAGAACCTCTGGCCAGATGATGGGGAACTGGTACTCGTGGTAGTGTGTCTCTGAGATGGTTTCTTCTGAAATTCCATTAGGCTAATCCTGGGGGAGATTTGGCTGTGAGCCTACAATTATTTTACATTTTTATCCATAGAATGGGATAAAGTTGGCATCACATCCCTCGCTGTTGCCAGAGGCAACACACTGATTTCATCTGTGCCCCCGTGGCAGACATTTTGAATAATTTTAGCAGTTTTTCCCTGGTGCTTTCCCTGCTTCCCGTCCAGTTTGTGGCCTCTGCTTGTCCCACTGGTGTCTGGTTCAGCCCGTCTAAGCTCTGAGGTGCGGTGCTGGCTGTGGGCTGTAGAGTGACAGCAGGTCCCGTGCTCATCCTGGGCGCATCCTGGGGCAGAGCCGGTGGGGAAGCTGTGGCGGTGTCAGCCCTCTTGAGATTGGCAAAAAAAACCAGAACAAATCCTAGTTGGGTGTGTTTGAAACTTGATGTGGAGCCCCGAGCAAAACGCATCCTAAGTGAAGTCTGTTTGGGAGACTTTGCTTTCCTTGGCTGAAGAATTGTGATTTCTTGGAAGAGCTTCCTCTCCAGCGTTCTATTTCCTGTCTCGATTCTTATTTTTGTCATGCTAATTGTTGTACATCACGGAGAGTCACAGATGGGTCAAGTTCATGTGCGGGCATCTTTTCTCTTGGTTAAGGGTCACAGGAGCAGGGGAGTTGCATGTCATGGCGTCTCCTGAGAGCCGGCCTGGGCCTGTGCTGGCTGCTGTGGGGTGGCCCACCTTACCCCAGCAAGCAGTGTTCACGGGCTATGGGGTGGGCATGCTCTTCTGAACACCTCTTGCACATTCAAACATCAGTTTTATGGGCCCTGTGGGTGGTGCATACCTGTAATTGCAGTATTTAGGAAGTCGAGGCAGAAGGATTGCAGGTTTGAGGCCAGCCTCAGTAACTTAGTGGGAACCTGTTTCAAAATTAATTATTATTAATTAACAATAATAATAAAAAAATAGGGCCAGAAGTGTAGCCCAAAGGTAGAATGCCCCTGGGTTCAATCTCCAATTCCACAACAAAATAAAACCAGAAACCAAAATCAATTTGTGTGTGTGTGTGTGTGTGTGTGTGTGTGTGTTGCTAGGGATTGAAGCTCTGGGTGGTCTACCTCTGAGCTACACCCCCAGCCATTTTTATTTTGAAACAGGGCCTTGCTAAGTTACTGCATACTAGCCTCAAACCTGCGATCCCCCTGTCTCTGCTTCCCAGGTATTGGGATTAAATGTGTGCGCCATCATGCCTGACTCAAAAACCAGTTGAATGTCCTCACGATAATTGGAAAGGAGGAGTAAAAATATAATTCTTCAACCACTGTGTCTATAATTCAGACCCTTTTTTATTTTTATTTTTTGAAATGCAGAGTGGACACAGATATCTACCAGATACCTTCGAGAGCAGTTGGCCAAGATTTCCGACTTTTACCACATGGCCTCCAGCGCCGGCGATGGCCCTGTCCCTGTGCCGCCGGAGGTGGAGCAAGCCATGAAGCAGTGGGAGTACAACGAGAAGCTGGCATTTCACATGTTCCAGGTAATCTTTCCAAGACACGCGGGGCTGCAGGGTGTGCTGCTCAAGACAGCAGAGTCCACGTGCAGTCATGCGCTGCAGAAGACAGGGACCCCCGAGGACTGTGTCTGAGACTGTGTAAATCTCAGAGCGTATGGACCCAAGCCGAGGTGGTGCGGAGGCTTTGTGGTGCTCACCTGACCTCATGACCAAAACATGATGCTGACTTCTGACTGCACTTAACCTTTTCTGGGGGTTAAATTGTATTTTTATTTGAACCTCTACATTCAGAGAAAGCAATCTGACATTTCTCACATTGTATTCAAAGTAACACTTTTGCCCTTGGATGACAGCCTACTAAGACATAGTCATCTCTGCTTCAGTGATGTCACCTCTGTTAGTACCATTAATGACCTTGTAATTGTGTTACTAAATATCCTTTAACTTAATTTTGCAAAACTGGATATGCTTACTCAAAAACTGGATACACTTGCTCTTTGCTGATGCCTCCTGTCTCCTAACAGATTTTCTTTAGAGATGAATTATTCCAAAGAAAGGTCCTTTGTGTTTTTTTTTTTTTTTTTTTTTTTTTTTTTTTTTTTTTTTTTTTTTTTTTTTTTTTTTTTTTTTTTTTTTTTTTTTTTTTTTTTTTTTGTGGTATTGGGGATTGAAATCCAGGGCATTATACCTCCGAGCTATACCCCCAACCCTATTTTTTATTCTTTATTTTGAAACAGGGTCTCACTAAGTTTCAGAGTGCCTCACTAAGTAGCTGAGGCTGTCCAAGAACCCGGATCCTTAGTCTCCGAAATGCTGGGATTACAAACATGCGCCACCACGCCCGGCTCCCAGGGGCATTCTACCTCCAAGCCACACCCCCACCAACCCTATTGTATTTTTCATATTGAAACAGGGTCTTGCTGAGTTGCTGGGAGTTTTGCTAAGTTGCTGAAGTTGGCTTCAAAACTGCAGTCCTCCCGTCTCAGTCTCCCAAGTACTGGGATTACAGGTGTTCGCTATCATGATGAGCTGAGAGGTCATCTTAATTTGGTTCAGCCGTAGTTTAAAAACCAACCTTGATAGCTGGGTGTGATGGTATGCACTTGTAATACCAATACTTGGGAGGCTGAGACAGGAATATTGTAGGTTCACAGTCAGCCTCAGCAATTTAAGCTCTCCACAACTCCATGAGACCCTATTTCAAAACAAAAGAATAAAACAGGACTTGGGGCGTAGCTCAGAGATAGAATGCCCCTGGGTTCCATGCCCCCCTTTTAAACAAACATGTGCAGGCGTGTACGCATGTACATAGCCTTGAGGGAGGAGTAAGGACTGATGAAAGACTGACCTCTCTTGAGCCGGGCGTGGTGGTGCACGCTTGTAATCCCAGCATTCGGGAGGCTGAGACTGGAGGATTCGGGTTCGAGGCCAGCCTCAGCTACCTAGTGAGGCCCTCCGCAACTTAGTGAGACCCAGTTTCAAAATAAAGAATAAAAAATAGGGCTGGGGTTATAGCTCGGAGGTAGAACGCCCCTGAGTTCAATCCCCAGTACCGAAAAAAAAAAAAAAAAAAAAAAAAAGACTGACCTCTTACCCAGACTGTCTAATCATACTGACCAGAAGAGGGCGATGGTGGTGTGATTTGTCTCAATCTCAGTTCCTGGCAAGGTGGAAAGAGATACTTGGCTGACATTTGTTATTAGCACAGCCTTCATTGATCACAAAGGAAGAAGGTTTGTGCTTTCTCGATTCCCCTTAGAACCTAAGCATAACTTTCAGGTGGGAAGTGACTTTTTCCAAGAACTCAAAGTATGAAAAGCACAATCCCTTTATGAAGTAGTTTTGTTAGTTTTCTAAATCAACAAAGCAACTGTTACAAATCCTACTTCCATTTAGAATAGGACTCTATCAGTGCCTGCCCTGAGGCTTTTTATGAGTTTTACTAGGGTGAAAATTTAGTCTTTATCTTGGAAAATGTGTGTCTCAGCATGCTTAATACTTTTGGAAGTATTACCTTGTAGAGAAGGATCACTGAAATCAATATTTCTTCTATAGAAGACAGTTAGATCCTACGGTGATAAACATAATTGAAACATTAATGTCAAAATTCAAAAGTTCATTACACTTTAGTTTGCCATGTTCTGAAATATTGAACAGACTGTAGCACACTGACATGCAGACAAGCATGTGCAGAAACACAGAAACAAGGCATGGGCCATAAGCAAAGACATTGGAGGGACTGTTATGTCTGTGAAGATTCTTTTTTTTTTTTTTTTTTGCGGTACTGGGGATTGAACCTAGGAGCATTCTACCTCCAGGCTACACCTTCAGTCCTATTTTTTTATTCTTTATTTTGAAACAGGGTCTCTCTAAGTTTTGGAGAGCCTCACTAGGTAGCTGAGGCTGGCTGCAAACCCAGATCCTCCTGTCTCAGCCTCCCAAGTACTGGGATTACAAATGTATGCCACCATGCCTGGCTTATGAAGATGCTTTTTCTTTTGTCTTTTTTTTGGTACTGGGGATTGAACTCAGGGACATTCTGCCTCACAGACACACCCCTAGCCCTTTTAATTTTGAAACAGGATCTTGCTAAGTTGTTGTGGGCCTCACTGTGTTGCTGAGGCTGGTTTTGAACCAGCAATCCTCCTGTCTTAGCCTCCCAAGAACTGGGATTACAGGTATGCACAACCACACATGACTTCTATGGCGATTCTTTAAAAAGGTTTTTTGAACTGTGCATTCACTATCTTGTACCTTAATTCAAAATTACATTTTATCTATTTTTTTTTAAAAAAAGTATTTATTTAAATAGAAAAGTATTGCATATTTTCTTTATTAAATTCACTTCTCTGGGCTTAAAATTTTAAATTGTACTTTTTCTATGATAACCTTTTAACCATTTTTGACTCTTAATATCTTTAAAGCAAAATTCAAAAGTAAATGCCTTGATGCCCTATCAAATGTGGTGTCATTGTTATCTTTTAAACATGGCAACCAGAATCTTTTGGCATAATATTTTCACACAGATCCTGTTAACCATTGTAGTGGATCATAGGTAAATGCAAAAGTTATTAGGAACAGAGTAGGATTTCACATTAATTACTCAATTTGTTACTGGGATGGCCGTAAGTAGTTTTCCCAGAAAACATAGCTTTTCTTTCTTTTTTTTTTTTTTTTTTTTTTTTTGTGGTACTAGGGATTGGATCCAGGGGCATTCTACCTCTGAGTTACACTCTCAGGCCTATTTTTTTAATTTTAGTTTTATTTTGAAACAGAGCTTCACTAGGTTACTGAGAGTCTCACTACTTCCTGAGGCTGTCCTCGAACCTGTGATCCTCCTGTCTCAGCCAATAAGTACTAGGATTACAAGTGTGTGCCACCAAACCCAGCATTGTTTCTATTTTATTTATTTAATTTATTGTGGTACTGGGGATAGAACCCAGGGGCATTCTACTTCCGAGCTGCATCTCCAGCCCTACTTTATTATTCTTTTATTTTGAAACAGGGTCTCACTAAGTTATGCAGGGCCTCACAAGTTGCTGAGGCTGGCCTTGAACCTGCAGTCCACTTGACTCAGCCTCCTAAGTACTGGGAGTACAAGCATGCGCCACCATGCCTGGATGGCTTGTTTCTATTTTAAAGATACTTTAATTCGCCGGGTGTGGTGGTGCACACTTGTAATCCCAGCATTCGGGAGGCTGAGACTGGAGGATCCAGGTTCGCGGCCAGCCTCAGCTACCTAGTGAGGTACTCCGCAACTTAGACTTGGTTTCAAAATAAAGAATAAAAAATAGGGCTGGGGGTATAGCTCAGAGGTAGATTGCCCCTGAGTTCAATCCCCAGTACCGCAAAAAAAAAAAAAGATACTTTAATTCTCTGAATCAAATACAGAATTATAATGTGACATTAAATATATATGCATACAATGCCAGAAATTTGTATGTGTGTATTTGAAGGCAATGGACAGAGATTGTTTATAGTGTTCATGTCAGAGATTAGTGGTCTCAGTGGGGATGTAGAGGAATTGGTAACGTGTAAGGTCTTGGTTTCATCCCTAGCAAAAAACACACACACGCCTGTGGTCTCAATGGGAATTATACCACCATGGCAATTTGCGAAGTTGTTACTGGTTTCTTAGAATAATTGTGTTGTACTGTTTACACATTATTATTATTACAAATTCCTTCCATTTCTTTATATAGTAGGTAGTGATATCAGAGAGTCATTTTAGGACAGGGAAGTAGGCTGCTTAGGGGTCTGGGTCTGGCTTTTGTTGAAGTGATGGTATGAGTGGTGCTTTTCATCTTTGTGACGCCAGCATCAGCCGGCGTCCTCCCATGAGCACAGGTTCATCCTCCCCTGGAATCTCACTGGGGGCTCCAGGTGCACCTGGAGACTGAAAGCTTCTGAATTCCCTTTGTCGTTGGAAATTATTTTTTCCATTTAGAATGCACCTGATTACAAAAAGCAAAACAAAACAACAACAAAAAACTCAACCCTAGCTGGGCATAGTGGCGCACGCTTGTAATCCCAGCATTCGGGAGGCTGAGACCGGAGGATCCGGGTTGGTGGCCAGCCTCAGCTACCTAGTGAGGCACTCCGCAACTTAGTGAGACCTGGTTTCAAAATAAAGAATAAAAAAAAAATAGAGCTGGGAGTATAGCTCGGAGGTAGAATGCCCCTGAGTTCAATCCCCAGTACCGCAAAAAAAAAAAAAAAACCAAAAAACAAAAAACTCAACCCCAGACCAAACATACAGAAATACTCTTTACTTCCTTTTGTTTGTAGTTTGTGCTGTGACCAAGCTGGACTATTAACAGTGAAAGAGTAGAGAGATTACACTTGAGAATATCTGCGTGCACTTTTTTAAGACTTAGTTGTTTTTTTTTTTTTTTGTGGTACTGGTGATTGAACTCAGGGGCATTCTACCTCCAAGCTATACCCCCAGCCCTATTTTTTTATTCTTTATTTTGAAACAGGGTCTCACTAGGTGGCTGAGGCTGGCCGTGAACCCGGATCCTCCTGTCTCAGCCTCCCAAATGCTGGGATTACAAGCATGCGCCACCACGCCCGGCTACTTAGTTGGTTTTTATTTAACATTATTAATGTAAGTTTCTTTGTTTGTTTAAGGAAGGAATGCTAGAAAAGCATGAGTATTTGACGTGGATCCTGGATGTCTTAGAGAAGATCAGACCGATGGATGATGACCTCCTTAAGCTCCTCTTACCGCTCATGCTGCAGGTATGGTACATGGGACCTCTGTAGCCATTTGATGTTTTTTTTTTTTGAACCCAGGTGCATTCTACCTCTAAGCTACACCCCCAGCCCTATTTTTCATTCTTTATTTTGAAACAGGGTCTTGCGAAGTTGCAGAGGGTCTCACTAAGTTGCTGAGGCTGGCTGCAAACCTGAGATCCTCCTGTGTCAGCCTCCCAAGTACTGGGATTACAAGCGTGTGCCACCATGCCCAGCTGGCCATTTGATTTTATGGGCAAGAAATGAGTATTGGTAAGAAGGGTGAGGTACCTAGAAGTAGAAAAAGAAAAACACGTCCAGCCAGGCGTGGTGGCGCATGCTTGTAACCCCAGCATTTGGGAGGCTGAGACCGGAGGATCCAGGTTCGCGGCCAGCCTCAGCTACCTAGTGAGGCACTCCACAACTTAGACTCTGTTTCAAAATAAAGAATAAAAAATAGGGCTGGGGGTATAGCTCGAAGGTAGAATGCCCCTGAGTTCAATCTCCAGTACCGCAAAAACAAAACAAAACAAAACAAAACACGTCCCTTTGAAGAGTGAATGAAAAAGTGTCTTTGATGCTGTAACTCATGAAGTGAGAAGAGGCTTCTAATAGCTTACCACAATCATTTCTGTTGGCCGTGTTCATAGTTTTAATCAACATGTAATCTCATCCACATTGGTGTCGCCTATGTCTGAGCTAAGCAGATAGCTCTTTGAATATTGTCTCCCTGTTGTTTAGACAGATTGCTGTAAAAACAAAGCAAATCACCTCTTTTTAAGTGTATAGAGGATCTTCTACATTCCTTGGTAATTCTTTGAGTCCCTGTGGGTAGAACACTTATTATTTTGATGATCCATCTAAGATCCGTTAAAATTGAAGTTATCTGGATGAGATTTATTAAATTTTTTTTTCCTTTGGAAAAGCAATAATGCATTGTATAATTCAAACAATACAAAAGTCTCTCTCGTGTGCAGCGATTCTCCCTTACCGGCCCCTCCCCGGGTGCTGCCACACGGAGCCCTGTGAATCCTCCGGAGATGGTGTGCAGCTGCCCGTCCATCATGGTAGCCACCAGCTGGCCCTGCTGCAGAACACTTGAAATGGGGCCACTGCTAACCGAGATGTGCTCTGGTGTAAAATGTGCACCAGATTTCAGACTTAGAATGGGGGTGGGGGGGGAAGTATAAACCAGTAGTACTTTTTTTTTTTTCAGTACTAGGGATTGAACCCAGGGGTATTCTACCTCAGAGCTATATCACCAGCCCTATTTTTCATTCTTTATTTTGAAACAGGGTCTCACTAAGTTGCAGAGGGCCTCACTAAGTAGCTGAGACTGGCCGTGAACCTGAGATCCTCTGGTCTCAGCCTCCCAAGTACTGGGATTATAGGCATGCACCACCACGACTGGCCCATTAGTACTTTTTTTTTTTTTTTTTTTCCCGGTACTGGGGATTGAGCTCAGGGGCATTCTACCTCTGAGCTATACCCCCAGCCCTATTTTTTATTCTTTATTTTGAAACCGGGTCTCATTAGGTTGCGGAGTGCCTCACTAGGTAGCTGAGGCTGGCCGCAAACCGGGATCCTCCGGACTCAGCCTCCCGAATGCTGGGATTACAAGCGTGCGCCACCACGCCCGGCTCCATTAGTACTTTTTATGCTTATTACACGTTGAAGTGAAATTATTTAGGCTCCATTGGGCTAAATACAACATGCTCTTCTCTTCACATTGCCTCTTTTTTATTTTTTATGGCTCCTGGAAAATTGCACAGGATAAGTGGGCTCCCATGGTTTGTGCTTAGGCAGCACTGGTCTGCCCAGTGTTCTCCAAGGCGTTTGCTTGTTTTGCTTGTTTCTAATGAGGAAAAGACTGTCTTGCAGTAGTCACGGGGGAAGCGCAGGCGTGTGACTCAAGTCCTTCTCCTCCTCAGTATTCGGATGAGTTTGTGCAGTCTGCCTACCTGTCCCGTCGCCTGGCCTACTTCTGCGCCCGGCGTCTTGCCTTGCTCCTCAGCGACAGCCCCGGCCTCCTGGCCGCCCACTCACCCCACATGATGATCGGACCCAACAACTCGAGCCTGGGGGCCCCCAGCCCCGGCCCCCCCGGGCCCGGCGTGAGCCCCGTGCAGCTGGTCTTCTCTGACTTCCTGTCCTGCGCACAGCATGGTCCCCTGGTCTACGGACTCAGCTGCATGTTGCAGGTGAGGCTGTGTCTCACGTTATTTTACGTTGCAGTGCAGGGCGGGAGACAGTCGGGTTGGGGATAAATGCTTTAACTTTTCATGTCAAAATCTAGTTCTTCCCTCAACCAGGCAGTTTATGTTGAAATTTCACATTGAATTGTCACTACTTTGTGTGAGTCAAGCAGAGAGAAGATTTGTTACATCCATGTAGAAGAAGGTAACTGTGGTTGTCCTCTCTGAGGGCCAGAAGACAGTTCTGTTAAAGTCCCTCAGGGAGCCCACAGAACATAGAAGCTGTGTTACGGATCTTCTGGAAAGATCATTTCTCCAGGCATCATTCTTGGGCTTCCTCAGTTTATGTTTTTTTTTTTTAATTGTACTGGGAATTGAACCCAGGGGTATTCCACTTCTGAGCTACACCCCTAGTCCTTTAAAAATTTTTTTAAACAGGTCTTGCTAAGTTGCTGAGGGTCTTGCCAAGTTGTAGAGGCTGGCCTTGAACCTGTGAACCTCTTGTCTCAACTTCTCAAGTACTGGGATTACATGCACCACCATGTTTGGCTTTCTGTTTTTGTTTTTAGCTTAAATCTTTTGCCAGGCTGCAGTCCCTTGCCAGGCTTGGTTGCTTGTGTGTTCAGTGAACATCTAGCCATGTGAAGGTTGCTCTGAGGAGTGGCTCGAATATGCCCTGCCCTTTACTGTGGGGCCTGCGTAGTTAGGGCAGCCCTGAAGACACGGCTCCGCTGTGGTGGGGTTTACATACCATAGGGAAGACAGAGTATTAAGTGTACAGTTTCCAGGCAACAGGACAGGCTGATGCAGAACTGCACAGGGGCCAGGATCCTCCAGCCCAGCCTGCAATTCAGTAGGCTTTCTGAGGGAAGTTTTAGGTGTTATGAGTTAAAAAATAAAATAAAATAAAATAAAAAATCAAGTAAAAAGAGCTATGGGAGAAGGATGTTCTTGGCAGTGGAAACAGCAGAGAAAGAGGCCCAGAGGACAGGCCAGTCATCCTGTGTGCAGGTCGGGATTCACGGAACTGTAAGTAGAAGGACTGTGGGTTAGAGGGCAGGAGACCCCGTGTGGGCCTTAGGCCATCGGGGGGTTTCTACAAGGGACCAACACCGTCAGATGTACTTCACTTAGACTGCTGTGGCCACGGTAGTGGGAAGGTGTGTGGAGGTGGGGAGGTAAGAAAGAGGGAGACAAGGCAAGAGACCAGTTTGGAAGCATGTGGAGTTGGGTTTGGGACTCTTTTGACCCTCAGTGGGCTCTGCGTGCCCATGGGCTCACGTCCATGGATTCAGCTTATGTGGATCCAAGACACTCGGAAAAAAAGTTGACTTATATTTGACTTGCTCCAAACAAGTACAGGCTTTTTTGTGTCCTTATTCCCTGAACAATGCAGTATGACAAGTATTTACATGGCATTTTTCCTGTATTTGCTTTCACAAGTAATCTAGAGATGACTTAAAGTACCGGGAGGATTTTGTGGGTTCTAGGCAGACACTACGCTATTTTATGTAAGGGATTCGAGCATCCTCAGATTTCGGTATCTGTGGGGCTCCTGAAACTGGTCCCTCTCAGATACCAGGGGCAACTATTTTATCCTGGTAGGACCTCACATCGGACATGTTCTCAAGGCCGTGGGTCCATTTTTGAAGATTAGGGCAAACATCTGGCCAGAGGTGTGGTTCTGATTCATCAAGGCCCCTTGGCTGGGCAAAACTCCTCAAAGGACTGAGATTGCCTGAAGAGTTTGTAGTCAGAGGGGACCTGAGTACCCAGGAACATGAGATGGGGTGGGGGTCTGTGAAGGAGGCCAGGGGGCCTGGCCAGGCTGGGGAGAGAGTGTTGGTTTAGAAACTAAGTTGAGGAGAGTAAGAATCATGTCTTCTATTGTTATCATCAAGTCAACAGCACTTACCATGTTCTAAGCACAATTCTAAGTTGTCATATATGTTACTAAGTCATTTAGTTCTCAGAACCAGCCTATGCCGCATAGGAACCATTATTGTTCCTGTGGTGGATTAGAGCCTGCGCCAGTTACGAATCTGCTCTGTGGTCCTATTTCCCTTGGGTAGAAGGAATACAACACTACCCAGCTCATGGAGTGTAAGCAGGATGATCATACAAAGTACTTTGTGCAAGCTGATTGACTAAAGAAATGTCTGTACAAGGCCAGGGCAGGGGGGCAAGCTTCAGTCTGTTGGCCAAATCCAACCACAAGCTAAGAAGAGTACCAGAGCCAGGCATGGTGGCACATGCCTGTAATCCCAGTCTTGAGAGGCAGAGACAACAGGATTGCGGTTCGATGCCAGCCTCAGCAACTGAGTGAGACCTCTTAGCAATTTAGCGAGTCTCTGTTTAAAACAAATAAATTGTGTGTGCGTGTGTGTCTGGGTCTGGGATTGTAGCTCAGAGGTGGACTGTCCCTGAGTTCAATCCCCAGTACCAAAAGAAAAAAAGAAAAAAGCAAGCAAAAGAAAAGAAGAGGCTGGGCGTGGTGGCGCACACTTGTAATCCCAGCATTCGGGAGGCTGAGACCGGAGGATCCGGGTTCGCGGCCAGCCTCAGCTACCTAGTGAGGCACTCCGCAACTCAGTGAGACTCTGTTTCAAAATAAAGAATAAAAAGGGAGCCGGGCGTGGTGGCGCACGCTTGTAATCCCAGCATTCGGGAGGCTGAGACCGGAGGATCTGGGTTCGAGGCCAGCCTCAGCTACCTAGTGAGGCACTTCACAACTTAGTGAGACCCGGTTTCAAAATAAAGAATAAAAAAAAATAGGGCTGGGGGTATATAGCTCGGAGGTAGAATGCCCCTGAGTTCAATCCCTAGTACCGCAAAA
>PVLC010016969.1:0-34634 GCA_004027655.1 Graphiurus murinus
ATGTCATTCCCCTTCACAGAACCCTCTGAGTCACACTTAGAATAAAATCCAACCTGGCCCCTGGTGAACCGTCTTCTCTCTCTGCCATCTTTCCCTTGATTACTCTTTCCCATCCACACAGGCTCTGGGTTCATTCCTGCCTCCATGGTTTGGACTTTATTGGTCTCTTCGGTGCTCTCTCTGACACCTTCACATTGGCTTCCTACCTAACTGTTTTCAGGTCTTTCCTAGAGTCTATCTATGCCCCATTCCCACTGCCTCCTTCAGATTTAATTTTCTTCATAGCACTTAAAGTTAAATAGCAGCAGCTGATGTTGCCATTTTTCCACTTGAAGGTAAGCTCTTTGAAGGCAGGCTGTTTACCCATCACCAGAGTAGTGTCTGGCATATAGAAGTCACTCAGTAAATGATGTCTGAATGAGCTAGGCCTAGTGGCACATGTCTGTAATCCTAGTACTTGGGAGGCTGAGACAGGAGGACCACAGCTTGAGGCCAGCATGAGGTAATTTAGCGAGACCCTGTTTTCAAAATAAAAAGGCTAGGAATGTAGTTCATTGTTAGAATCCCCTGGGTTCACTCCCCAATATTACACACACACACACACACACACACACACACACACATACACACACACACACTATAAATATATATATATACATACATATAAATATATATATACACACTGTATGTGTATATGTATATGTTTTGGCTGAATGAATGTACAATCTTAACCTTGAAGATAGAAAGAATGTTAAGCATAGCTCCATGGCCACTTCTTTCCACCCTGTATGTTTTCACAGTGGGACTCTGCTGGACTGTGGCAAGGCTTGCTGACACTCAGGAACCTGTGAACCTCTAGAATACAGCAGCATTATACTTCCCGGCTTTAGGGCTTTCCTGGGTGTCATTAATTTCTACCTGGCTCTTCATTACCATTAGTCAACATTAGCCCCTCTGGTTCTTCCCAGAAGTGAGAGTGGTCCAGAGACCACAATTCCACAATTCTGTCTAGTTCAGACCTTACCTTCGGGGGCCCAAAACCAGTGTGGATGGTAGAAAGGCTGCCCAACTTGCTGTCTTTATAAAACTGAAGAATTAAAGGGTCATAAAATATGCTTCTCAATCTAATTCCACTATCCTTGTAGTTCATGGAAATTCCTCCTAGATTTGGGCAATAGTTTGACTATCAGTATTAGCTCTGTCCAGTTTTTTAAAACTTACATTTTTTTAGCTGGAGGTGGTACACAGGTCTGTACCAGTGCTTGGGAGGCTGAAGCAGGAGGATCATAGGTTCGAGGTCAACCTCAGCAACTTAGGGGGACCTATTTCAAGATAAAAAGTCAAGTAGGACTGGGGGGTCTAGCTCAGAGGTAGAATTCCCCTGGGTTCAATCCCCAGAACCAACAAACAAAAAATCAAACAACAACTTACATTTCTTTCCAGATTTCCTAGGATTGTAGTAGGAAGTTGAGAGAAAATACATCAGGGTCTTTACACCAAATTCTGTTGTGGAACACCAGTTCTTTTCTTCCTGTATTTTAGAATGTGCAACCCCAGACAATGAATGAATTAATTTACCTTCTTTCCCATTCCACTCATATCTAGAAACAAGAATTTAAAGGTAACAAATTTATGATTTTCATTAAAAGTTTTTACTCATGTATTAAATACTACTTTCAGAAATGCAAGGTTCTTACTAAAACAACGGTAATTCGGAAGTTCACGTTTTTATGATTCTAGGCTGATCTGAACACACCTAGTTGTTGAGAATGGAAAATGGCAGCTGATACTTTCTGGATCCCTCTCCACCCCTACCCTCAGCTGTGAATGTAGCAGCTCACTCCTGTAGATGTGTATGAAAAGCAGAGGTGCCGCCTCTTCCAAGGCTGCATGCTGCAGCTGGGGCAGGGGGTCAGCTGGGGGAGAGGTGGCTCATTCCAGGGAGCAGGCAGTTCTCCAGTTGTAATGGGTCTGGAATGCAGACATGGGCTCTGTCAGGGGAGCGTCTCCGTTCTCCATATTGACAGCTTGAGCTTGCTCCATGACACGTGCGCTGCAGAAACATGACCTGGAACTGATGTGTTCTGACAGAAACAAGCTGGAAGATTTTAGGCTCTCTTTCTCTCTCTCCCTTTCTGATGGTGCAGAACCATTGAAAGGGGAGGGAGGCATGTAGCTGTCAGAAGAGGGCCAGGGCCCCACCAGTACAGCCAGCCTGAAAGCCGTGCCCTGTGGCCCACCGATTCCACGTGCTGTTCCTAGGATTCTTGGAAGATACCGCTGTTCTTGTGGATTTTATTATATAAAATAAAACCAACCTGGAGTACCTGAAAAATAGGGACTAAGAGAACAGAAAAAAAGTCAACTTTGCAGACTACAAGTAAATGTGATAAACAAGAGAACAAGAAAGTAATAGAGAAAAAGGATGCTACAATCTGCTTATTCAGTCCAATTTTAATCTTGGAAGATAAAAAATCTATCATGATCAAGCCTGATTGCTGATATTAATAAAATTAAGCCTTCTCTGTGTAGCTTTAATTTTCTTTTGGGGAGTGGGGAGAAATCAAACTTCCTCAAAAATTCGATCCAGATAATAAAAACATTTTATCGATCAATCCACGAAACAAATATTTAAAGAGTATTTGCTCTGTGTTAGGTCCTGGGGATACTACAGTGTAGAGAAGAAGGATGATTCCCATGGTCTTTATCTTTATTAGGGGTTGCTTGATTTAAAAAAAAAAAAAAAAAAGCACGCAAAGAAAATAATTACAAAATCTGTTAATTAGATGAAGGAAACAAAGGAGGGCCTTGGAAAGAGAATATGAAGGGGGAGGGTAGCTGACTTCTTCAGCAGAGAATGGAGTGGTGGTGTGAGGAGTGAGGAGGGCTTCTCAGGTAGAGAAAAGGAAGATGGGAGATGGGAAAGGGGAAACAGGAAGGAGTGTGATTTGTTCAAGGATCAAAAAGAAAAACTGGTGACAGAAATCAGGAAAGGGGAGGGGAGGAAGGGGTGGGGAAATGATCAAAGGCAGAGAGGTAGGGTATGGTAAGGAGTTCGGATTTTATTCCAAGTGTATTGAGAAGCGTTTGTGTTTAGGACATAATCCAACACACACACACACACACACACACACACACACACACACACACACACCTCACATAAAATAACAACAATCTTACACTTAATGTACAGCTTTTCTTCCAGAAACATTTGACAAGAGATTTCAATATGATATATGATGCCCTATACTAGCTATCTATTGTTGTATAACAAATTACCCTAAAATTTTGTAGCTTCAGACAACATTTATTGTCTCAGGGTTTCTGGTGTGTCATAATCTTGGTGTGGCTTAGCTCGGTTTTATGTTTCAGAATATCTCGCAAACCTGCATCAAAGTGCTGGCCACGGCTATGATCCTTCCTGAGTGCTGGGCTGTAGAGGAGGTCATTTCTGAGCTGACTCAAGTGGTTGTGAGCAGCTCACTAGAATGAGTTGTTCCCCACCTCTTTTTATTTATTTACTTTTATTTTGAGACAGGTTCTCACTAAGTTGCTGAAGCTGGCCTTGAACCTGTGATCCTCCTGTCTCAGCCTCCCAAGTATGGGGATTATACGTGTGTGCCACTATACCCAGCTTCAGCTTCCTCTTTTAAATTGAAAGCAACTAAATTGCCCTTAATAAGCTTACTTTCATTTTTCTCACTGAAATACGAATCCAGAGAAGGATGAGGTCAATTGACAAAAATAAAAAAGTCCCCACTCCCCCACACATGGATTGTGGTATGAATGCTGACAGCAATGTGGTAGGTTTGTTGGTATGAAGACGAGCAAGGTGGCATTGTATGGCTTGCATTTTGCTCATGACATATGAGGAAAGAATGCCAGTTAAGAGGTAGGGCCTGAGAGGAGGTGTGGGAATTTGAGAAAAGAAGAGGAGGTATAAAGTTATTATCTATTATTTTGGATTTTATTTTTGTGGTATTGAGGGTTAAACCCAGGGGCATTCTACTTCCAAGCTACACCCCGAGTCCTATTTTTGATTCTTTATTTTGAAACAGGGTCTTACTAAGTTGCAGAGGGCCTCACTAAGTAGCTGAGGCTGCCTGTGAACCCGGATCCTTCGGTCTTAGCCTCCCAAGTACTGGGATTTCAAGGGAGCGCCACCAAGCCCAGCTTCTCAGGGGATACAAAATGTTCATCAGTGTCTTAAACTTTCTGCGAAGTCCTATATTGAAAAAAAAAAAGACATCTATTGAAAATTAAATACAAGTTGGGGCTGTCGGGGGCCTAGTCTGGCCAGCTGGACCTCGCCTCTAGATGGCGCCTGGCAGAGTGCCAGAAGCAGCTGCAGGTGGATAACATTCTGGGGCTGCCCCACGCCAGAGCGCATGCACCAGCACGCCCGACTAGTGGCCGGCCCAGGTGAGAGCTGTATGAGACACCTCGTGGCTTAGGCCTGGTGTGGCTTTAAGAGCCTCCACCTCTCGCATGTAGAGGGTTGGCTGACTGGGTTGTTGCTGGGGAAAGAGTTGCTGTTGGGGAAAGGCTGGAGTGGGTTGCTGGGGAAGTTCTGGGAGGAAAAGTTGTGGGTTGCTAGTGGAAGATGGATTGCTAGAGAGAGGGGTTATTGGAAGTCTGTTGGAAAGGCACTATTTGGAAAGACGACTTCTGTACTGTGTTTGTTATTGCTTGTGTAGTGCCCTTGATCCCAGAAAGAGAGAGATATAATAAAAGTGGTTCGAACCAGCAACATTCAGGCAGCGTCTTTATTGGGGCCTCATGGCTGAGGGTTCAGCCTGGGGCGCCCGATAGGGGAAAATTTAGGTTTGGTGACTATGAAATTTATACAATTTGTAGACTCTCTCTGAAGAAAAAAGTGCAAAATTATGAATACAAAATTCAGAAGAGAGCCCTGGTGAAAATCAGGACCACTGAAGCTTTAATTTCTTTAGCTTATGCAACAAAATCACTGCTATCTACATGACAAATGACTGCTGTTACTCCTGGAAGACTTTTTCCTTCTCATACCTACAAATACCTCCCAGACAGGTGTATTGATGTGGTTGTGGCGGGGGAGGGGGGTGTACTGTTACAGGCTGCTGTGGCTTCTCCTAACTCCTTTCTTCTACCTCTCCCCTCAAACATCAATACCTCATTTCTCATTTCCTGGCTGCTGGTTATTTTCCTTGAATACTAGCCACATTCCCACACCCCGGGTTTCCCCATGACTGAGGTTCTACCCTCTTTAAATGGGGGTCTTCCAAACTTGTTAGACCACAGTCCACAGTAGGAAATACACTCTATACTATGATACATTGCCCATGCATATTATTGAAAAAAGATTTCACAAGACAAATCTTAATTCTTCTATGTGCAGTACACTCTAATATTTTCTTGCTGGTGTATTCTGTATATAAGAATCATTCTAATTGGACTACACTGAGTTGGGTCTTGCAGCCAGCAGATTGAGGAACACTCTCTGGTCAGTGCTGCACCTCTAATGCTTTTTATGCTGCCATTCTTTGCTTTTGGGGCTCCCTCATTTTGGATTGCCCATTACCTGTGCTATGATTCTGAAATTCTTTTCATCCCTTCAGTTTCAACTAAAATTTCTGCCTTGCATAGAAAGCCAGCTTCTGAATGCTCTGTGCTCTCCTGTGTCTTGCACTCAACTGCTATGGAAAATATTGTATTCTGCTTTTGGTTATAGTTAATTATTTAAAATTCAGTCCTTTCTTACTTCATTTTAAAGTCCTTGAGGACAGGATCAGGTCTGATGGTGACATTTTTATGATTATCATTTTTATGATTCCTTCAGCTTCCAGAACTTAGAATGCAGCACATCTGTAAGGAAGGAGAAAATAACTGGTGGCTCAGAGGGTTCCCCTCCAGATTTAATGAGATATTCTATTTAAATAAGAAAGAACAAAAGATATACGTAACACTTGTTATGCCTTGCTTTACAAGTGACCTAACTGGCTTAAGTCACAAAAATAGTAACTGGTACATCCAGGATACCAAGGAAGCCCCATGGTCACATGCTATTCTGTCTTAGTTAAGTGTTTAGCCAACAGGAAACACTCAGTAACCAATTACTATTGTTGTCACTTAACGAAAAGGTGTTGCATCAAAGCTGAATGAATGAATTTGGCATAAATTGTAGATTATCTATAATAGCTTTTGGGTCTAGAGATAATTCCATTCATCATTCTGCTATTAGTTTGCTATTTAATCTGCTATTTTATTTTTATATGTGTCTGTGACTTATGATTAAAAATCACTGGATCAGGAAAATGAATTTACTGTCTTTGGTAGTCTTAACGACCACATCAGATTAACTGCAAGAATGATTCAACTATGCACAAATTAGATATTAAGATAGATGAAAAGAATCCAATTTGACCAAAAATTATTTTGAGACAGCATAGATCAAACTAATTTTCTTCCTTTGTGCAATTCAGTTTGATTTGGTCCTTCAAATATATGGTACAAGGCACTGCAGGGAAGAGCAAGGAAAACAAGTCCTGTCCTGTGTGGCTGAGGAGTCTATAATCAGGTGTGAGTATTGTGGGAGGCAGGGGTAGAGAGAATATGATGTCTATACAAATCACCATAAGAGCCGGGCGTGGTGGCGCACGCTTGTAATCCCAGCATTCGGGAGGCTGAGACCGGAGGATCCGGGTTCGCGGCCAGCCTCAGCTACCTAGTGAGGCACTCCGCAACTTAGTGAGACCCGGTTTCAAAATAAAGAATACAAAATAGGGCTGGGGGAGTAGCTCGGAGGTAGAATGCCCCTAAGTTCAATCCCCAGTACCGCAAAAAAAAAAAAAAATCACCATAAGAGAAAGCAGGTGAAGGTCTGTATCATGATTTCTGGAGTTGCAAGGAGGAATGGATTATTTCTCCAATGAAGGAATCATGGAGAAGAGAGGTGTAAAAAGTCAAGGTAGGTGAATGTGATTCTGGCTCTCAAGAAGCAGTATTCTTCCCACTAGAAAATCATTGGGAATTTAATAGATTATAAGCAAGATTCTAGATACATTATTAATAGGAAGGTGGAGGGAGGGTTTATATATGAAAGTAATCTGGCAATCACTAAATAACACTGAAGACGTTTGCAGTGGTTTGAATGTTTTTGTCCCCTCCAAACTCATGTTGAAACTAAACCCTCAATCCAGGAGTATTGGGATGTGTGGCCTCTGGGAGGTAGTTGAGATCTGTGGGCTCCATGCTTAAGAATGGGATGTGCCCATTTGGGGTTGGATATGGAATCTCCCCCAGAAAAGCTCATGTATTGGCAATGCAGCAATGTTCAGAAGTGAAACAACTGACTCATAAGGGACCTAAGCTCATCAGTAGATACATGCATTTGATGGATTAATAATTTGGATTACTAAGTGGAAAGAGTAAACAGCTAGAGTGTAGCTGGAGGAGGTAGGTCACCAGAGATGGGGTGCAAAACCTTGGACTATATCTGTTCTTGATCCCCCCCTTCTGCTTCTCTGCAGCTATAAGCGAAGCAGCTTTCCTCTACTTCACCCTGTGGCCACGATGTTTGTGCCTTGGAGCTGGCCAACTATGAACTGAACCTCCAAAACCATGAGCCAAATAAACCTTTCCTCTTCTTAAATTATTCTTGTCAAGTATTTTGGTCACAGTAGCAAAAAGCTGGCTAACACAATGCCCTTATAAAAGGGCTTGATAGAGGGAATTTGCCCCCTTTTCCCTTTTCTACTTTCTGCCTTGGGAGAACACAGTGTTCCTCCTCTCCAGAGGACTCAGTGTTCAAAGTGCCATCTTGGCAGCAGAGTGGAGCCCTCACCAGGTGAAGGCACCTTCATCTCAGACCTCCCAGCCCCTAGAACTGTGAGAAATCAAATTCTCTTACAAATTACCCAGTCTGTGAGATTCTGTTATAGGAGCACAAAATGGTCTAAGATAAAGTCATATCAAACTAATCTTTTTTGGAGGGGGTCATGGTCATTAAAGTGGTATAAGTGAGAAATGCAATATATATAAAGCAGCCACAATTTCAGATTAGCCTGAGGGACAAAACAGAAGAAAAATGAGGCACATTAAAATAGATGAATTGAGCAATTGTGTTCAAAGGATGCTGATTAATAGATAGATGTTACCCTGAAGGACACTCTTTAGTATCCTTTCATAGGCCTCTAGCTTTAACACTGCTTGATTCATATTTAATCAGAAACTTGAATAATATATAGAAGACATGTTCATTAATCTTCAGGTGATCTGGAACTGGGAAGAATGGCAAACAAACATAGACAAAATCAAGATCTGAAGTGATTTGAGCTATGTTGAAATGATGGCTCCAATCCACCAAGATAAAGTTCAATAGTCTTAATTTTGGTCAAAAGCCAACAGTACCTGCAAAAGATAATGTAGATATGACTTAGCCACAGTAACAAACAAAGTTTTAATTAGTTTACTGTGATAAGTAAGGAGTATTCCATGGTCAATGAAATTACCACCTTCTACTATCGTAACCATCACTACCACTATTATTGACACCACCATCCTCACCATTGCCACGGTTACCGCTAATCCCACAATTAATGAGCTCTTGTTCTGTGTTCATTAAAAGATTGACTCTGGAGGAAGGAGGGAGGGAGGGGTTACACCAGTCAAATCACATTTAGGTCAACACGTACAGTTCTGTAGGCCACATCCCCAATCTGAAAAATGTTCTTGGGGAGAGCAATTACATGGGTGAAGAAACCCCAGAATATGTTACATTCAAAAAATATAAAGACCCGTGAGTTGGGTTAGCCTAGATCAGAGAAGTCTTAGCAGAATTATGAAAAAAGTTTCCAAATGATCGAAGAGCCATCATATGGAAAGAGCAATTTAATTTCTTTTATAGAGCTTCAAAAAACAGAACTCAATCAGTAACACTAACTGCAGGAATACAGTCATTAGCTTATTAAAGAATTTCCTCAAAGCCAAAGTTGCTTGAAAGTGGAAACTGTGGCTCCTGCTGCAGTGAGTTTCTCATCACCTATGGGATTTGGACTGGGAGCTCAAGCATCCGATGGGTAGTTTGGGCTTGGCATTTCTATTTCTAGAATGACATCCCTAAGCATGGTGGGAGCCTGGGGGTTCAGTGGTGAGACTGAGAGGATGCTATGGTTAAGTGGTAGAATGCAGAGAGGGAAGTTCCTCTGGTTGTGGAGGGAAGACAATGGGATAATGGAGGTGGCTGAAGGAATTTTCTGACCCCTGCTCAGGGCTTGGTGATGGGGTACATGATGGGAAAAGTGATGGAGTGATACTGCTAAAGGGATCCCCAATTATTAGGGGAGATGGAGAGAAAGGCAGTTTTTAGGAAGACAAGCTTGATAACCCAGGAGGTTGTTAGTGATATAATGGAGACATAGGAAATGGTTGGAGGAGTGGTGGAGGGCCTGAGGGGAGTCTGAACAAAAAGCCCAAACGTCCTAGTGTAGGTGGCAAAAGAGCTTGTGACTGGGGCAGCAACCATAGATAATGAGAATGAAGAAAGCAGGAGTTGGAAAGCCAGTTTGAGTGTCATGAAGAGAAGTGTTGAGAGGCAGGCTTTAGTTCATGGAGATGCCTCCAGATCACCGCCCCCTCATGGCTCCCCCACTCTCACCCTCAGTTTCCATACAACATGAAAGACAGTGGCAGTGGGGGTAGGGCTCCACTGTGCACCAACTTGCAGCCTGGCCTGAGCTCTTGGCCCAGATAAATACTGAAACAGAAAGCAGATTTCACAGGTCACCCTCCTTCTCTTACAGTGCTCATATTTACTTTTCTGATCTCTTGTTTGGGGAAACAAATTAGAATAAATCCCAAGAGTATTTTGCATTCTGGCAATCACTTAGAGAACATTTCAGACATTAAGGCAAAGAGGAAGGAGTGTGAGGTACTCCCATCACAGTAGTAGAGAAGGTGAAACACATGCTTCCAGACCCATGTCATTTTCCATATATATGTATATCGTTTGAACCCTGTGAAAGTGGACCTCGTGTTTTTGTGCTCCAGAACCTACCCTAAGACTTGTCACACAGTACCTGGACTGTAATCAATGTTATATGGTTGATAGAGACCTGGATCAATGCATGTACTTGCCATTCCTGATAGTGAATTCCCACAGCACATCAGCTCTGTCTTCTCCAGGGTTCCCTTTCCCATTCCACTTCTAATAGGCATGGACTCCACAATCTTAAACACTGAACCTCAGGCGATTTTCTATTTCTGAAGCATAGATTCTGGAACAAAAAGCACTCACAAAGTAAAAAGGATCTTTTTTTCCTTTTCATATCATTAGAAATTCTGTCCTAATAATGGCTGAGTTTAGTAGCAAGTAGAGGATATTTACAAGGATATCTCTCTTAGAAAGGTTTCTAAGCAATTTAACATATACGTGATCTTCAAAAAGTCCTTGGGCAGTGTGTGACTTTGTCAAATGGCTGAAGGCATGCTAGAAACCATCTGTAGTGGCATTTAAAGAGAAGTTGAATTTTCTTCTCACATTTCATTTGGACTTCAATTCTTCTTAGCCATAGGGTAGAATTTGCTTCTCTGCTAAATAGCTATATTTTGCTTGTCATGGAATTTGAAACAAGATTACCCCATGTACAACTGTGTGAAGCAATTGTCTTAGACTTTAATACATTTTCTTAAAAATACTATTTTTTTACAGATTGTTTTGCTCATTTCTATGGCCCCAAATAGTCAAGTTTAAAAGTACAGAAAAATTATGTGAAAACTTTGTGCCATTTTACTTTGTCTTTAAAAGCAGTCTACATAAATACTCTGTTCTATAGACTGAGCAGGGAACCACCATTACCTACTTGGTCCTTAGGAAAAAGCCTATTTATTTTCCCCTAAAGTCACTTTGCCTCTAGCAGGGCAAGGGCAATACAAAAGATTACTTCCTGACTCCTTTCACCTGTGCATTTTCTTTTCTGTGGCTGAGACTGTGAACACTGACAGGTGCAGGTTGTAAGTCCTCTGTCCGTCATTCCATCCAGCATTCCATCCCTCATATCAAGCCCACTGGCATAGGAGCTCATGCTTGACACATGGTAGGCTCTGAGAAATAATATGTGGCAAGAGTCCTACTAGATCAGGGTCTACCTACCCAGGGGAGCTATCTTGATTAATTCAGAAAGTATTTATCAAGCAATGACTTTCATTATTAAATTTGTATGGAAACAAGACTTGCCATGAGACTTAAATGCAAAAGAAAGAAAACACGTCCTCTTTCTTATACAGAGTCAGAGAGCTCTGAGTTGGAATGAGGCTAATAAATACTGTCCCACAGAAAGTGGCTCTGTGGTCATTTCTTTGAATAATCTTGTGACCGTGACAGAATCCTAAGCTGCACATGTAGAAAGGGCCTAATAAAATGTATTGCAGAGGAGCAGAAAATCCGATTAGACAGACGACCCAGCCTAATCAGAAAATAATCACATAGCCTGAACACAGACCTGCTGTTCTCAGCTGATTGCTGCTAGAAGCCCTTCCCTTGGAGCATTTTTCTTCCCCACTTAAGCTCTATCCATTTTCTCTTTCTACCTACTCTGCCCCCTCTCTTTTCCTATCAGTATCCTGGTCTTAAATTTCTAACATGGTGGGTCTGTGATAATTGTGATTTTGTTACAAGATGTAAATGCAATCCTGACTGTGTGGCAGGGCTAAAAAAAGACATCTGTGTAAATATGTTTGGATTTGTAATCTCATCCCCTTCCAGCCTACAACCTTTGATAGGATTAACTGAAAGACTAGTGCCCAGGTAAATTTGCACTGACTAAAACCAGTCTGAGCCCCTGGTGGGTTAATCAGACCATTGTAATCAGGTTCCCAAGCTTGAGAGGCGTGTCCTTTGGAGGACACGGTGGGGTGAGCCTACTCTTTGTGCAGAGTGGAGGCAACAACCATAGGCAAACTCTGTGTCATTCATCACTGGGTCATTTTCAGAAATGGACCGTGTGCAAAGCAATCCAGCAAAGCTGGGAAACGAACTGACCCTTGGGTTAGATGGTGTCCCGGGAAGAGAAGCCTTTAGCTTTCTGATAAGTGCAGAAAGCCTCCGGCTGAGGCAAAGTCATTGACTAGTCTTCTTCACCCAGCAGGGACAGGTTTGCCACCAGACAGTCCTGTCCACACACAGTTCCACACCTCAGTTTGTGCATCTTGCACTGTGATGGACAAATAAGTGGGCATGGGCAAAAATATATTGTAATGACTTGTTGGACCTCTGCTAACATCCAGCAAGTGAGGATGAAAACCCATGCCATGATCCAGAAATACCAAGGCCCCAAAGATCTATTAGTTCAGTATGGAATTAACTGACTTGGGAGGGGTAAATGTCCTGAGGTACCTGGGCAGCTGCCACTTCTTTCAGGATGTACAGATGTGTGACTGCAGGGCATATGTTCTACACTGCCCACCCAGCTTTGGCCTACAGCACTTGCTGAAGAGTTTTCTGTCCCTGCTAGCAGGGTGCTGCACTCCAAGGAAAACAACACAAAGAACTTAAAATTGCCATGTGTGCTCTGACTCAACTCATTGGAAATTTGTCTGACTTTGGCCTCCATTGAGAGCTTGTTTATAGAGACTGTTCAGCTTTATGAGACCTGAAGCTCACATAATTTTAGAAGTCCTCTGTAAGAAAAAGCATAAAAAATTGGGTGCAGCAGTTTCTAATAAAGTTAAACACAGGCCTACTCCATCACTTAGCAATTTTACTTCTAGGTATATACCCAAGAGAAGTTTAGCATATGATCACAAAAAGACTACAAGAGTATGCAAAGCATCTTTAATCCCAATATCCTCGAACTGCAGGAGTTTTAGCTATTTGAGATTGTGGACCATCGATTTTGCACTTTAGAGAGTGATTCTTACTCAAACTGTCTGTCTTATCAGATTCCCCCCACCCTAATCTGCAAACTTTACACAATGTTTACTTCTTTTTGATATACTTTTATTGTGCACTTGATTCAGCAAGTCCAAAAGATCAAAAACTACTGAACCGCTTTACTTGGTATTTCTTACAATCAAATGTCCATTTACCTTATGCAGGTAAATGCATAAGTGAAAGAGGTTTGTATTCAAACATTGCAACACTTTTACATAGCAGCAGCAAAAAAGAATGAACTAAGCCGGGCATGGTGGTACACCCTTATAATCCCAGTACTTGAGAGGCTGAGACAGGAGAATCTTAGGTTCGAAGCCAGCCTCAACAACTTAGTGAGGACCACTGCAGCTTAGTGAGACCCTGTTTCAAAATAAAAAATAAAATTGAACTGGGGGTGTGGCTCAGAGGTAGAATGCCCCAGGTTCATCAACCCCCATCACCACACACACACACACACACACACACACACACACACACACACAGAATGAATTACTGGCACATTAATAAAATAATGAATTTTATGTACATTATGTTAAGCAAATGAAGCCACACAAATGATTCTGTTATTTGATGTTCTAGAACAGTCAAAATTAATCTATGGCATTATCTATTAGAATGGATAAATTAAAAACAATATTTGCAACTCTGGTGAGAAGGTAAAATGGAACAGGCCTTTGGAAAGGAGTTCAACCATTTCTTACAAAGCTCAATGTACATTTAGTATACAACCCAGCAATTCTACTCCTTGTTATTTTTATTTCACTTATTACCAAACAAGTGAAATAAAACTTATATTCACACAAGAATGTTTACATGAATGCTGAGATTTATTTCATAATAACCAGAATCTAAAAAATAACCCAAATGTCCCTTTGCTGTGGAATAGATAACCAAACTGTGATATATGAATATGATGGAATACAACTCAGTAACAAAAAAAGAATGGAATTCTAATACATATAACAACAAGGGTAAAGCCTAAATACTCTGTATTAATGAAAGAAACCATGCTCAAAAGATTATATACAAACTTTTTTTTATTTCATTCATATGACATTTTACAGAAAACAGGTCAACTGGTTGGCTACACTGGACATGGGAGAAATATTGGGGATGATGGAAATGCTCTATATCTTTATTATGGTGGTGGTTACATGATTCTATTCATTGGTGAAAACTCACAGAATTGTTTCTTTAATTCTCTGGATAGTTTCTTCCTCAGCGGAAATGGTAGGTTATAGAAACCATGATAGAGACAGTCAAAGAAGAAAACTCAATGAATTAAACACAGGGAAATATACACTAGGAGGCTTGCTACTAGCATGCACATAAAACACCTTCTCATTTCTTAAGATCATTGATTCTAATCTGGGCCTGGTGGCTAACATTTGTAATCCCAGCACTTGGGAGGCTAAGACAGGAGGATTACAGGTTCATGGCCACCCTCAGTATCTTAGCAAGGTGGATCCGCAACTTAGTGAGATCCTGTTTAAAATAAATCAATAAATAAATTTTAGAAATTGGGCTGGGGGTGTAGCTCATAGGTAGAATGCCCTTGGGTTCAACTATCAGTACCACAATAAATAAATAAATAAATAAATAAATAAATAAATAAATAAATAAATAAATACATACATACATACATACATACATACATACATACATACATACATAGATTTTGTGGGTTGGTACCAGTCAGTAGCAGTGTCCTTCACTCTCTAGAAATTCTACCTCATGTCTTGCAGCCTGGCAATCTGTTGGATTAAGGAAGTCATTTCTCTTGGCAGAGAGATACCTGATTCTAAGATTGAGAATTATTTTCACTAGCCAAGACCCACACACTGAATAGCTCAAGATAATGGATGTTAGCTAGGGTTTGGTAATGTGGACATCCTGAATTGGAAGGAGGCTGTAAAATGAGGCATAGTTGTGTGTCTGGAAGAAGGGAGAGAGGGGTTTTGGTGGACAGCTAGCAGTCTTTTTCCTCCCAAATCACCTGTAATAGAATACTGTGTGTGTGTGTGTGTGTGTGTGTGTGTGTGTGTGTGTGTGTGTGTGTGTGTATGAATACTCTGTGTGTGTGTTTTGTGGCGGGGGCGGGGATACTGGGGATTGAACCCAGGGGCATTCTACCTCTGAAATACACCCCAAGCCCTTTTTATTTTATTTTATTTTATGTTTTTATTTTGAGACAGGGTCTTGCTAAGTTACTACATGCTGCCCTCAAACCTGAAATCCTCCTGTCTCAGCCTGCCAAGTACTGAGATTACAGACATGTGCCATCGTGCCCAGCTGACAGTGATACTTTCAACTGCTTTGCTTACCAAGAATTTGACTTATATTTGAGCAACTATTCACATCTCTACTATTATTATCATGGATTTTCCCCATTCACAACTCTTCTGACAGAAAGGTAAAAGATAAGGGTAAAGATGGTGAAAAAACTTATGTAAGAGAAGGTTTAATAGTGAAGGCTGTCAAAAGTATGGTTTTGAATGAGACTGATGAATTATTTGTGAGTTTAATATGACATGGCTTCTTTGTTTTCTGTGATCATAGAAAATTGATAAGGGTTGAAAATATCATTGATTAAAAAAAAAACTTTATTTGACACAATACTTAGTAGGCAGGTCCAGAAATAGTTGGTATAGATGCTTATTAGCCGACCTGAACTTTGGAGGCAGAATAGGACAAAATCTTTCAGATAGTAAATAATAAGATCTTTCTAGGCTTTGCAGATGAATGTGAAAATGTCAAATACATTTTCATACAAACAAGAGAAATATAATGGCAATAGAGAAAGATACCCCAAAGGAGTATTAGTCCTAAATACTCAGGCATTATATATGGAACAATTCTAATAATAAGTATTGTCATAACAAAAAGATGAACAAGAAGTAGGCCATCATGCGAAAGAGTATTAGGAGACAAGGAGAATATTATTTGCACCAAAACTGATGGAGTACTATGGAAAATCCTGGCTGCCAATCATTAAGAAAGACCACGTTATGTGAGATGTCACACCTAAGGTCAAGTGTACAAGCCAGGATGGAAAAATACATCTCTGTTAAGGTACGCTATGAAAGAGAAGAAAAACATTTTACTAGTAAGGATAAATACTCATAAATATTTATTAAATAAATACATAAATTAATCAAAATTCTATAGGCTATAGAACATAGATTTATTCACCAAATACTGGAAGTTAGAATTAAAGAAATAAATTCAGCGCAATCCCATAAAAAGAAGAAGTACTTTACACCAGAACAATAAAGCTAAGGAACATGTTTCCTTAAGAGGCAGAACAGGAAAAAAATTAGTAGGACTGAGAGTGTATATAAATAAACATACAGACAACATATCGCTAATGGATTATTAAGGAAAGCATGGGATGTTTGAAGATTACCTTTTGAGATCATTGCCAAAATGTAATATAACTTGGGGAAAGCTCTCCAAACTATGCCTTTCTACAAATTGTCCCTGGATGTCCCTGTCAGAAAGAGGATAGAGGGATGAGCATATGTTCAGTATGGCTGTTCTTTTATAAAAATAAGTTTTTAAAGTAAAGCCAAGGTAGGAAGCAAGCATTGGCCCCTGTCTTTGGCACTCCTGGACGGAGCCTGCCTGCTCAGAGATGGTAAGACCACCTATCTAGAAGACATCTATGGTAATGGAGGGGCTGAGCCATTCAATAGTGTGCTCAGGACCCACCTGCATCACTAGAAGCTGTCCTGGGGAGATGGAGTTTCTTGAGACTGAAGGGGTGAGGTTGGTGATTAATGATCAGAAAGACCGACCACATCCAAGCTATTCTTGGCTGTGAAGTCTGTCTGCAATAGAGGGCTGGATGGATAATGAAGCCAGAGGTGGACAGAAATGACCAACTGGATGCACCCGGACCCACCCTCAGTGCACTCCTTTGCCCTTGGGGCAAAGTATTGCCGGTTGGTTCCTACCCGCAAAAGAGAGCAGAGGAACCCACAGGTGCACACCCGCAGTGCTGGAGGGTCAGAGTCAGAGGAAGTCTGCCCGACATCCTGGAAAGTCAGGGTGGGATGTGAGAATAAAGGAATGGTCCCAGCCTAGGTGCAAGATCTGGTGACATCCTTTGAAATTTGCTTTCCGCCCTGAGATTTCCTCTTTGATCTCTCAATTGAAAAGTCTGGTCCTGATGAAACGCAAATCCTTTGTGCTGGGCTATCTTGCCATTTATCCGGGCCCTCTTCCGGGCAACTGGTTTCAGGACAAAGGCGTCAGCAGTGACGATCAGTGGCTGACTCTCTGCCTTCTTGGCAGACACACTGCTGCGTCACCTGGATATAAGCATCGCTTGGATGCTGCATTAATGGACAAAACACATTCTTTCTCTCCCTGCTCTAGGGCGTATTTTTTGTTTGTTCTTTGCCCTTCTGTCTGCATACCTGTCTCTCTTTTCCCCCTTCCCCTCTTCCCCTCCTTCTCTCCATTGCTCCCCCCCTCCAACACATTTTTTCAGTCTACAAAATACAGCAACACATTTATTACCCCTGGGTAACTCCACAGACAATCAAGAAAATGCATTTCAGCATGATGAAGTGTCACGCACGATGAATGTATAGCAAAATAAATTACTCTATAAACGGAGGAAAACATTTCACTAATGCAGAGCCCAGGAATATAAGAAGGTAACAATTTACTTCAATTAACAATTGTTTGAAAAGGGGGAAAAGCAACTCATGAGTTAGAACCTGCTATTTATAAAGGGTTTCAGACTGGCAGAGGGCACTCACTCTGCAGTGAATTTGCTAGGATGGAGGGCAGACAGCCACTGCTAAAGACTTGCTCATCCTCTATGTTAGGTAGCCTGGATTAATGTCCTCTGGATTCTCACCACCCAGGTGCAAAGCTTCATTTTGCACTAAGCACATTTTTCAGGGACTGCTGTTTCTTATATGTGTAACTCGGGCAAGCTTCTTGAGGAGTAGGAAGTGCCTTAGTTGATTGACCCCTGCATCCTGGAAATCTGACACAGGGTCTCTAATATATGGGACAATAAATACAGATTAATGGATGAATGAGTGAATAATTGGTACTGACTAAAACTTTGACTAATCTCTGCAAGATCTATAAAACCAATGTATGGCTTCATGCCTCCTAGTGACCTGAGAGATGTGGACCAGGCCAGGTGGCCTGCAAAGTCAACGACCAATCATGGATTGTCTTTGGAGGGCCTCTAGGACAACTTACATAGGACAGGTCTCAGCAGCAACCTTTTACCATGAGTTACATGCCCCCATTACTGCAGCATGGGGTCACCTGCAGGTCTGCTTGTCTTCCTCCTCAGTGAGGCCTACTCTGATTACCTGTTTACAATTCTATCTGCCCTACCTGGCACCAGAACTTCTGATTTCTCTTACTATGTCCTCTATTTTCTTCTATAGTTTTTTTTTTTCCTTCTAAGGTATTATGTAATTTATTTGTCATCTTTATTATTTACTACTGGTCTGTTCTTGTAGAATATAAGCTACCCTAGCTTTTGGCACACAGTAGGAACTCAGTAAATGTGTGCTGAATGAATGTATACTTCTTTGTAGCAATGGCCAGGAGGCATAAACTGCAGCCTAAAACATTGGCTTTTTTTGTTGTTTGTTTATTTGTTTTTTATCTGTGTTCTTTAGAAAATAGAGTTTCAGTGAGATACTTTAGGCTGTGGGAAGATAAGAAGGTCAAATGGGTGGAGGTCATATATCTACCATCCTCTGTTTTATATATTCAAATTTATGAAATATTTCTTTTGAGAAAGAAATTTTACTATGTTTAATAAAACATGTTTGAAACTCATTGTTGTATAACAAAATATACATCTTTTTTGCACTTGAATAACAATGTACCATGGAGCATCTTTATCGTATTACTTATATTCTGAAACTTACATGAAAGTAGAATGAGTTCGTATCTATTACTTATCAGGGTGCACAACAGTATTTTCTAGCTTTTTCTACTCTGTGAAGATCCATGGACCAGCAGCAATACAATAGCATCACACAGGAACTTCTTGGAAACACAGAACCTTAGGTCTACCCAGTCAGAATCTGCATTTTAACAAGATCCCTGGTTGATTCTAAGTCATCTCTGAGGATAGTGTCTTTAATGCTGTAATTTTACACTTTTTCTAGAGCACTGCATACCCAGTAGGAAGCTAGACTTCACCTGCACTGCCTGTCTTTAGGGACAGTTTGTAATGCACAGGACTGCTGGCAAAGTTGGGGAGATACAGCGGCATAGAAGGGGGAGGCAGCGTGTGTGGACCCCACACACCAGTGATAATTAGACTTGAACATCTGACTGCGTGCACAGGACCAGATTATTTGGCTGAAGAACAGAGTGAGAGAACAAGTAATTGAAATATACTATATTGCCTGAACTTCATTTCAGCCAATACTTTCAACTTCTTCCTGCAATAAATCTTCTCCCACTGCTGCTAGCAAGAGGTAAAGTGAATGGAATTAAGTTTCGGCTCCTTTCTCTGCTCCCTTGCCAAGTGGAAGTACTAATAAGGGATGACATATCTTGAAAATAGGCAGGAGAAAAAAAGAAAAGGAGAAGACGAAAAAGAGGGAATGTACAATCCAAAAACTATCCAGCTATGGCCTCTGAAAGCAAGGGCTCACTAATGCCCATTAATTGGCAACACACCAACTCAAAAAGTCAAGCTTTGCTAATTACCCTTGGAAAAAGAAGTTTAGTAAGGCAGCCTAGCTTTTATCCATAGTATATCTTTAAGTTATAAAGCAAAGAAACAGAAGGATACCTTAATATTTCTTGAACAGTGGCAAAAGATCTCATGTATAGACTTCTCAGCTCCATTTTTTTCTTTTCTGTAACTTAGGGTTATAGTTCTTGATGAATGATTTGTTCTCTTCCTATATGACTTCTATCATATCATTTAGCATCTCTGTAGGAGGACACTTATGTGGTTTAGCTCTGAAACTACCCATTAAGAAATGAATAAAAAGTCAACAACATTATCCACATCATTAGTTTATATAATAAAAAGTGATTAAATACAGCTAGCTTTCAAATGTATGTAGAATAGATCTAGCTGAAAGTATAAATTTTCCTAATGTTTATGTTCTGTTTGGGTCGAATTACCTTAAGTAATAGAAAATCACCATCCTACCTCACTGATAATCATCAACACTCAAGTCATTATTAGATTATGGTAATTTTGCAAAAATGGTTGCATGCTGCTGTAATTTACATTGCTAGCATTGTTATACTTCTAATTGATAAATCCCCGAATATATCTTCAGCTACTGTGAGGAAGAGCATGAACTTTTAGGCTGCTGGGGGTGGAAATGGGATATATGAGAGAGAGAAATATGAACTTGTTTAAGAAATTCATATAGCCAGGCATGATAGTGCATGCCTGTAATCTCAGTACTTGGGAGGCTGAGACAGGAGGATCCCAGGTTTGAAAACAGCCTCAGCAATTTAGGGAGCTTTTCAGCAACCTAGTAAGATCCTGTTTCAAACTAAAAAACAAAAAGGCCTGGGGATGTGGCTTGGAGGTAGAATGTCCCTGAGTTCAATTCCCAGTACAATAAATAAATAAATAAATAAATAAATAAATAAATAAATAACAAAGACTTTTTTTAGTATTAAAAGATTTTGTAAGTCAAATGTGGGTGTTTACCTTCTCTGTTTTTAGAAACTACTATAAATTACAGAAATCCCCAGCTCATTTCTACATTCCTGGCCTGCTTTGGGTGGAGGCTGCAAGGAGGGGGGGAGCCAGGGTACCACAGGTTTGGAAATTTCATCTCCAAAACACCCTCCAGGTGGGTGAGTCATGGCTTCTTTCTCAAGCTACTTGGAAAGCCACCAAGTTTCAGTTTCCTAATCATCATTTTAACATTTACTAACCATAGTCAACAGTAATCGTCATCGGTCACACCTCCTCCTTAGAAGGTTGTCATTTAATCTATTTGTGGTAAATGTTTGCCATAGAGTCACATTGGATTTTCACAGACGACATTTTTCAATCTTTATCCTTATTAATCTTTTAGCATAATCCAAGCCATCATCCTTGGAGCTTCCTCCTTTCTCTTGGAAACACTCTATTTCCTTGGTTTCCATGACACCAGATTTTGCTGATGTTCCTTCTATTTCTCTGACCAATCCTCTCCTCTCTCTCCCTCTCCCCCCTCCCCTTCCTCTCCTCTCTCTCTCTCTCTCTCTCTCTCTCTCTCTCTCTCTCTCTCTCTCAGGTACTTGCTCTCTAGACTGGTCATGTTTGCTTCTTACTCTCTTCTTTCTCTCTAATCAATCTCATTTCCTTCATGGCTTCAATATCCTTTGACTATATGATGGTAAATTCTAAATTATCATCTTCAGCTTAAGGCTTTCTGTGGGGCAGCAGTCTTGAATCTACAACTTTCTTCTCAGTATCTCTGTTTGGATCTGACAGTTACCATTCCTCCACCTACTCTTTAGCAAAGTATTCCTTTTCTATCCCACTTGAAGATACCCTTATCTGTCCAAAACAGGCAGAAGCCAGGTGTGGTGATGCAAGCCTATAATCTCAGTTCTTAGGAGGCTGAGACAAGAGAATTACGGGTTCAGGGACAGCCTCAGCAACTTAGTAAGGTCCTCAGCAAGTTAGCAAGACCCTGTTTCAAAATAAAAATAAAATAGGATGGGGAGGTGGTGGTGTATGTCGCTCAGAGGTAGAATGTCCCTGGGTTCAATCTCTAGTACCCCCCGCCACAAAGACAGAAAGTGAGACATATCCTTTGATACATGCCTCTCTTTCAATATCCATATTCAATCCTTGAAAAGTAATCTTTGAAATCCTTCTCAGATCCCTTAATTGTACTATTGCCATCCTAGTCCGAGTTAGTTTCTCTCACCAGGATTGCTTTGGTTGAACCCCTCCAAACCATTCTTCACTCTAGCTAGAGCGATCATTTAAAAATGCAAATCTAGTTATGACTCCCCTGTTCAAGAGCTCCACATTGTTCTCAAGCATCCTGAACCCTGACTACAAGGTTCATATGAACTCATCTCGATGGCTCATCCTGGCTCATTTTTCCTGACTTACCCGTGGGCTCTGCAGGACTGGCCTTGTATTTACACTTTCCAGGTTATTTTCTCAATAGTTTTTCTTTCTGGAATTCTGTTCTCTCCACTGCTACCTTTCTATAGCACTTTCTCAAGATTTGATCTGGATTTCTTCTCTTTTCACTTTCACATTCAAGAATTTTAGCTACTTCTGTGGTTCAAGTTATTTCTGTGCAGACATACAAATTTACCTCCTTCAAAGCTTCAGGTGAACATTTCCTGTGGGGCCCTCCCGACGAAGGGGGCCCCTACCCCGATCTCCCTGGAGCGTCTACCCCGAAAAGGAGGTTCCCCGAGGAAAAGGAAGGTTGCGCCACAATGAACACACAATGGGGACTGAGCATCAGAGGACTCATCCGTTTATTACATGAGGGGTGTGTCCTTTCAGGGCCAATCAGGGTAAATGTCATCTTGGTCATGCCTCTTTGGCCCAGTCCAAAAGCTGATCATGTGCTGATCACACTACCAGGGACCTATCAATGTCTTGATCACACTGAGGAGACATCCCTCATCCAATCCTGGTCTCTGGTAAACACTCTTAGGCCTCCACCCTCACCACTTCTCCTCTGCGCCATCTTTGATGCCTTTTTTTCCTTTCCGTCGGGCGGGGCTACCACCTTCTCTCTGGGGATCTTTCCCCACAATTTCCAATAATAGATCTCTCTACCTAAATATTTCATAAATGCCTTAACCACTATATCCCAAACTCATCCTCCTCCTACATCTAGTGCCCACTATATCCCAGGAAGATCCTAAGTAGTCATGTTTTTCTGTTTTGTTTTGTTTTGCTTTGATACTAAGGATTGTACCCAGGGACATTCTACCTCCAAGCTACACTCTCAGTACTTTTTATTTTTATTTTGAAACAAGGTCTCGCTAAGTTACTGAGTGTCTCAGTATGTTGTGGAGGCTGTTCTCAAACTTGCTGTACTGCCTCAGCCTCCCAAGTACTGGGATTACAGGTGTGCATAACCATGCTTTGCCTAAGTAGTCTTAGTCTTTGAAGTCCTGAGATTATAGGTGTGCACCACCATGCCTAGCTCTTACTTTTGAAACTGTAGTCATGCTCAGATACAAACACAAAAAAGGAATCACTAATTAGTTGCCCTGTCTCATTTATTCAATGTCTGCAATGGCTCCTAAGGCTGCCTCTGGCCTTCTTATCTACTGTCCCCACCTTGGACCATGGCTTTATTACTTTTCCTCTGGGAAACTGAAAGTCTTTCAAAACTGGTTTTTCCTCCTGCCAAACTCCTTGGACAGGTATTAGGGGCCCTTCAGAGTACAGTTATTATCTAATATTTTGCTCTTAACTATAACTACTCTAGTGTAACAGGTGACCTCTTTGTAAAACCTTTCCTGAATAATCACAATCACATCCCAAGAGAAAATCAACTGAACTTAGCTAATCCTTTGGTAGTACTTTCATAAGTACATCCACTTGTATTAGATATATGTCATAGAACAGAATGCATGTTCTAGAATGATGTGTGTAGTAGGTGGTTAACAAATACCTAGTGAATTAATGATGAATGTATGAGTAAGTGTTTGTTTTCCTACCACTATTAGTCAGTAAAGCTTCTGAGGGACAGTGCTCTGTGTCTTTAGCACCTCTGAGTCCTCATAGGGAACACAATTCCTGATATGTACTAGGTTTCCAATAAATATTGGCTGTATGAATTAATGAATGAATCAATCAAAACCAAACCGCACTATTTCTTTGGTCATATTCTAAAACTTCCCCACTGCCTTGCTTTTGAGAACAGTTTCCTTTGCATGGAAACTGCCATTTCTCTCTCCAAAAAGACCCTCTTTAAATAACACTTCCTTTATTATGCCTTTCTTCCCCTAGTCCACTAAGAAACAGTCTCACTCATAACTCTTATAGCACTTTATTAGTGTCCGTCTCATGACAAATCTTGCCTTTCCGCATAGTTGTCTTTGAGCTCCTCTTACACAACTCCATTGAATCAGCAAATAGTATATTCATGCTTAATTGATGTTTTGAACTTACAAGATATAGTTGAACTCCTGTTTTTTTTCTGCCTTGATTTTTCCCATTTCAGTATATGGTCCCATGAAGCCACAATCTGGGAATAGTATTTGATCCCTCCATTTTCCTTACCTATGTATCCTAGCAACATGTTCTATTGCTGCTCCAGGGAAGATCCTTAACCCACCCATGTTTCTTTATTACCTTGTCTACCACCCTCATCTAAGCTGCCATCACCTCTCCTCAACTACTGCAATGCCCTTGGCAACTGGTCTCTTTATTTTAATTCTTGCATCTCTATAAGATTAAATTTGTATAGTCACATTATTACATTTATATTAAGTTCATGAAATTCAAATATGCAGCATATCTATGGCTTCCAATTGCACTTAGATTAAATCTAAACTCCAGTGGGTGTCTAGTCCCTCTCCTCCCTAGGCAGGTGTCTCTTCTTATTCTCCCTCTTCCCACCTTCTGGCAATGACCTTGGCCTGGAGTATACCAGGTGGGAATTATGTTTTACTTCTCATTTCACTACAAAAAAAAAAAGAATAACTTTGAACAAGTTTCTTGGCCTCTGGAATTCAATCACTTATCTTTAAAACAAAAGTAGTATACTAAATGGTCATAAATCTATCTATCTATCTATCTATCTATCTATCTATCTATCTATCTATCTATCTATCTATCTGTGTGTGTATACTGGGGATTGAACTCAGGGGCATTCTACCACAGCCCTTTTTAATTTTTTATTTTGAAATAGGATGTTGCTGAGGCTAGCCACAAACTGTGACCTTGTAGGTGAACACCACCATACCTGGCTTCATAAATATTCGTTTAGTTTAGTTATCTTCTGAGTTCCTGAAGTCACTTTACTCTGCAGCCAAGATGGCTTATTTGCAGGAATCATTTTTAAAACTGCCAGAAGATTAAAAAAACCCACATGTTTGTAATACTATTCTGTACTATTTATTATGCTCAAACAGATACATCTTCTGAGACCAGGAGGATGAAAGTGAGTGCTGCATAAAGTACATAAGTAGTTGAATTGTTTTACTTTCTTTTAATAAATGAGGACTTCACAGTCCCTAAAGTGACTGCTACTAGTTCATACATGTTGTGTTGATTTACTTTACTCATATATTACTTTACTAGTAATTTACAGTTTTTTAATTTATTAATCTTTTTTGTTCACTGGGAGGTATATTCATTTTCTATCACTGCTGTAACAAATTATGAAACATCCAGTAGCTTGAAATAACCCAAATGCATTATCTTACAGTCTAGAGGTGAAAGGTCCAACATGGGTGCTATTGGGCTAAGGCTGAGGCATTGGCAGGGCTGGTTCCTGCTGGAGGCTTTGGGAACAATCTCCTTCTTGACCTTTCTAGTTTCTAGAGGATGACTGCATTCCTTGGCTAGTGATCCTTTCCAGCTTTGCCCCAGGAATGTGAAGGTGAGTCTTTTTTGCCCTGCATCATCTCATGCAAACCCCTCAGCCTTCTACTTCCCATGTTTAAAGGCCCCTGATGAGTTGAGCCTAAATGCATAATCTCCTTAGTTTAAGTCAGTTGATTAGTAACTCTAATTCCTTCTGCAACCATGAAATCTCCTTGTCATGGAACAATATATTCATAGTTTCTGGGGGATTAGGATGTGGGTACTTTGATGGGGCTATTATTCTGCCTACCATAGGGAGGTGCAAAGACTTCCATCAATGCTTCTTAGAGTTCTTGTATTTTTCTTATGCCTTCCGCCAAAGGCAAATGAGTTGGATTATTTTTATTGACTGGACTGGATGACAAATGACCAAGTTCAATATTCTTTTAGAAGTGTATCAACTGAAGCTCAGTGTGGTCTCACAATCCCCGCAAACACCTGGACGTATCTCGGACTTAAATCTATGTTTTCTAACTCACTTGGTGTTCTTGCAATACATTCATTATCCAAAAGATTATTGCTGTTCAGTACTGACTCACTGCAGTTCTATTTTTGTGTTTGTCATTCAAATCTTGGTTTTGTGTATGCTGCTGTCCATTATTTAAAATAATGTTCATTTATTCATACAGGTAGATTTTTAAAATCTATTTTTTGTTGATGACTGACTGACTTAGAAAATCAAAACAAAACTGAAAAATTCCTTAAGCCTTGGACATGCTCTTAGATATACAGTCCTAAAAGAAGTATTTGTGGAGAGCACTTACTATGTATCCCAACAAGCTCACTAAGATGATGTGAATACATACACAATGTTACATCTTTGATATTTTAAGATTTTTTTAGGAGTAAAGGAGACAAAAATACTTTTAAAAGTTACATACTGAGCCGGGCGTGGTGGCGCACGCTTGTAATCCCAGCATTCGAGAGGCTGAGACCGGAGGATCCGGGTTCGCGGCCAGCCTCAGCTACCTAGTGAGGCACTCCGCAACTTAGTGAGACTCGGTTTCAAAATAAAGAATAAAAAATGGGGCTGAGGGTGTAGCTCGGAGGTAGAATGCCACTGGGTTCAATCCCCAGTACCGCAAAAAAAAAAAAAAAAAAAAAAAAAAAAAAAAAAAAAAAAAAAAAAAAAAAAAAAAAAAAAAAAAAAAAAAAAAAAAAAAAAAAAAAAAAAAAAAAAAAAGTTACATACTCATGTAAGGCGATGTGGGATTAATTGCTAAATGAATTGAAGCAGTCAAATGCGGTTAATAAAGGTCAGAGCAGATGAGATCAATATGGATCAGTTAGAGGTGGTAGTTTGTGAACTGGGTCTTTCTTGTTGTAAAGGCTATGAATAGGAAATGTAAACAAGGAGGGCAGGATGTTCTAAGAGAAAAAACTTAGGAGAAGAGGCTTGGGAATGATACCTAACATTGTTTGTGAATACAGTAAGAAGTCTGTCCTACCTTAGTCCAGAGAAATTGTGGGTGGCAAAGTTGAAGGGGGAGTGCAGAGGACTTAGTGGGGAGCTCCGAATGCTGTTGTTTGAATTTATGAACACCAGAGACAAGGCATGCTTGTTTTGCCATTTTTTTGAAACAAAATTTCAGTTTATCCAATGAAAGCAAAATATCTTACTTTCATTGTGAAGAAACCGTTTTGAATTTGCCAAAAATCTCCCTCATACACACACACACACACACAGAGAGAGAGAGAGAGAGAGAGAGAGAGAGAGAGAGAGAGAGGCAAAACTATGCGCTATTAATAGAAGACCAAAAAGAAACTATACGCTATATATATATTTTTCTAAGTGCTTACAGGATTGAGAAATGAGGAGTGAGGATGGCATATATTGCATATTTTTATGTCCCCTGGGTTCATGGAAACAACCATTCTAGAACCTACTTTGTATCACCCATACTCACAGGAGGGGCATTGTTAGGGCTGGAAAAATTATGTGGATGAAGTGATGATTTGTGAATAAGCACACGCCTGATGGATGAGGTAGGAGGAGCAGTCCAAGAAAGGATAGCAGATGTGCCAAGGAAAAGCTCTGAGGTAAGAGTAATTAAATTGGGAATGCCAGCACACAAGGTGGCCTGAAGGCTGTTAGAAGTTGAGACTGAGCAGGTAGGCAGGAGGCAGATGTCGAAGGGCCTTCTACACCACACTAATTACTTTGGATGTTGACATTTAGAAACAGTGATTTTTAAACAGGTTCTGTGGAGTTCTGGAAGGTCCCCTGATAAAAGGGCACTGCATGGGACTCTGCAGTAATTGTAGAAGCTTCCAGCACTCCCACTGTTTGGCCAAAGCCTAGTATAAGAATTTTATTTATACTTTTATATAAGTATGTGAACAAAAGTGTCCAAGGCTAGAATCGGCATAAACCACTAGAGGCAAAGGGGAGCTATGGAGAGGTTATCAGTAAGACATAATCAGATGTATTTTGAGAAAATTGCACAGCAAAGGAAACTATCAGGAACCTCAACAGAGAGCTTACAGAGTTGGAGAAGATTTTTGCCAGTTACTCTTCAGATAATATCTAGAATATACAGTCTAATATCTAGGATATACAAAGAACTCAAGAAAATCGCAGCTAAGAAAGCAAATAACCCAATTAAAAAATGGGCAAAGTATCTAAATAGACACTTCACAAAAGAAGAAATACAAATGGCCAATAAATGTATGAGGAAATATTCTACATCATTGGCAATCAGGGAGATGCAAATCAAAACTACCCTGAGATTTCACCTAACTCCAATCAGAATGGCAATCATAAACAACACGAACAACAACACCTGCTGGCGGGGGTGTGGAGAAGTGGGAACACTAATACATTGTTGGTGGGATTGCAAACTTATGCAATCACTGTGGAAAACAGTATGGAGGACCCTCAGACGAATGGGAGTGAACCTACCATATGACCCAGCAATACCACTACTGGTTATCTACCCAAAAGAATGGAAACCAAACTATCAGACCGATGCATGTGTATCTATGTTTATAGCAGCTCAATTCACAATAGCCAAACTATGGAAGCAGCCAAGATGTCCATCAACAGATGAATGGATTACAAAACTATGGGATATGTACGCAATGGAATTTTACTCAGCTATAAAGAAGAACAAAATCATGTTATTTGCAGGGAAATGGATGCAACTGGAAAACATTATGTTAAGTGAGATTCGTCAGTCACAAAGAGTAAAGAAGCATATGTTCTCCCTAATATGCGGATGCTAGGGAGAAGACGGGGCATAGGAGGGTCTCCAGATGAAAAGTGAAAAGGAGAGACCCTCGATAAAGCAAAGAAGTTGATTAAATCGAAGGGGATGGACGGGGAGGGGGACACCCTAAGGCACATGATGTACTTTCACAAGTATATCAAGGTCACTCACTGAACTGAACCTGAGAGGGAGGGAGGGTGAGGGGGTAGGAATTGGGGAAGGGCGGGGTCCTTCTCAGCCTCTTCTATGTTTGTGTTTCTATGGTCCATGTCCCAGCCTCTTCTATGTTTGTGTAGGCTGTAGTCCTTAGGTTAGTCATCAAATACTTGTAGCATCTTTTATCTGGATGGTATTCAGAAGGATACATGTATGTATCAAATAATCCTTGGGATGAGAAAGATCATTTTTCTATTTCAAATCATTTGATCTTTCCACTTAAAGTAGAGGGTATAGTCCAGCAGAATAAGAGGTTGAGATATACATCAAATTATGGAAGAGTAATTATACATAACTTACAAACAAATCAATGTGCATGCATAGAGGTGTGTGTCCATTTTTTTTTTTTTTTTTCAGTCAGAGATGAAAAGTTTTAACAGTATAGAGAATGCTGGCGGGGAAATGGCCTTGGGAGAGACAACAACGCTGAAGGTGGAGAACAGTCAGGAGCTATTGCAGAAGTGGTCCAGGAGAGAATTTATGAGGATCGGAAGTAAGGCCGTCACCAGACAGATTTAAATGGTATTTTGGATGCAAAATAAATAAGGAAAAGCACTGACAGATCACCTCTGCAGGGTGATAGAGAAGGACACTTCAAAGATGGCGCCTGGGTCTGCAGCTTGGGACTCATTCACACAGCTGCTGGGTGCTCCTCCAACTCCAGCCAAAAAATGTAGAAAAGCAATCACCCACCAAAACCAAGTAGGATTCCTTTTAGGGATGTGAGGGATGATATATTAGGAAACCTCTCCCCGCAAATCAACTTTATAAAAGCTTTAAGAGAAAACGCGAGTGTGGTATAAATAGCTAAGTGTCCACGGAATCTCATGTTCCCCATGGCATTGGAGCTGCTTCTAGGATATGGTGCCTGAATGGTGTCCTGTGACTAAGTGTCTTGCCAAAGAAATGCGTGTGGGGGGTAATGTGTGCTACCTGTAGGACAGAGCCTTTAGGAAGCTGGAGCGCTTCCCTTGCACTGATCTTCTCCCTCTGTCTCTGGGATGTAGACAACAGCAGGCCCTGGCAGCCAACCCAGCCACAGATGGAAGGAGTCTGGATCCCTGAATCCCCTTATGGAGGAGAGCCGCTTGCCTTCATGTTATACCACTGGGAAATAAGACTTCTGTCGTGTTGGACACCAAATGTACAGCTGGTCAATTTGTTGTGGTAGTTTAGACTACCTTAAGTATTAAAAGAACTCTTATAGTTGATGCCTTAAAACATGCAATAATGTAATCAGTGCTGATATAAACTTCTAGCAAACAGATTAGGTACAGGTTTTCTTAATTTGGGCCCATGGATGCCAGGAAATCCATGTATAGAATAAATTTGTTTAGGAGAAAATTACATCTTAATTTTTACTAGTAATCAACTGAAATTTAGTACTTTTTCCATTATGAATACAGGCAACAAGTCTAGTATTACTAACAGTTCCTTTGACTTGTCACCAATAGAAAATACAGATGTTACAGATACCTCATAAGACCATTTACCCTTATCACTAATTCAAAACTATAGTAGCAATTAGACTGCTGCTAGATCTTGCAATTTAATAGATGCAGAAAAACATGTGTCACAAATTTAAAAATATTTTGATAAATATATTTTCAAAATAATTGACTTTAATAATCATTTATGCATTTAAAATCCTTCTTCTGAAGAGAGGTTCCCAGCATTAAAAAAGTTAAGAAACCCTGAAAGATATGTCTTCCATGTTGCAATGAATATCTAATTTAAAATGGTTGGGCTGCTGTTCTAAATTTTGTATTTCTATTTTGGTATTGACTAAGAGTGATAAAGAAACAGACAGAAATGTAATAGCTAAAAGAACCTCAAAGTATTCTTAAGTAGAAAAATAATATTAAGTAATTTGTAATAAATAATATGAAAAATTATATCAGTTATAAATCTCTGTATATTTGCATACATTTGAACATATAAATATGAATGTCTATAATATTTTTAATTGAGAGCAAACATACCCATTAGTACCTACTAAGACTTCTTTTAGTATGCTTCTTTCAAGTAAATTTATATGAAATTTACATGATCATTATGCAAATAGTAAAATTCAGGTTAAGGTATTTACATTATTCTTGACCTTTACCAAATTGTATAGAGCCTATGCTGATTTCCATGTTATTCATGAGATATGCTGAGGATTGCAATATTAAAAATTTTATTATTTACTTTTTTTTTGTGGTGCTGGAGATCAAATCCATGCTCTTGAACAAGATAGGCAACAATTCTACCATTGAACTACATCACCAGTATGGAATTTTAATTTCATCTAAATTTTATTAGTCAGTCTGAAAATAGTGCTCTTTCCTAAAACCAGAACTTTAAGTTTCTAAAAGCAGCAGAACATAATCTGAGCCACTGGCTATATAAAGACTTTACTATGAAGTCTTTCTACTTCTGACTTACAAGAATCTAAAAAATCATTTATCAAAATCAGTTTAGGTCACTTTCTATAATCAACAACTTCCTCCATTACAATATTCAAAAGCTATTTCCTAAAGTGAGAAGCTTGACCAATGGTTTTCATGAGGCAACATGTTCTGAAAGCTAAGAATTTTCATACTAAAAAGACTTGAGTTTGGGTTAGTTTATTACATAAAAAACTGTGACTTTAGGAAATTTACTTATTTTTTTCTAAGTTTAAATTTCATCTTCAGGAACTGAGGATAGTGTAACCTACCCCTTACTGCTTTTGTGGACATTAAGTGAAATATTTATGTAAATTTCAACAAATAACATAAATGAAAAAAATTATTAATTTTGACTCTCCTCTTGACTTATAAATGGAGTTATCATAATAGCTATGAACCAACAGTTCAACTTTTATAAAGACCTAGGAAAATCTCCAAAAGGAAGCTATTTGCACTAATATAGGACTTTTTAAAACTTGACTGTAAAAACACATATAGCATCTGTCACTATAAATATTGGTACTTTTAAAATCTATATTTTCTTACAGTGTGTATATTTACATATATTCATATTATATATGTGTATATAATATATATGTGTGTATATGTGTGTGTGTGTGTGTGTGTGTGTGTGTGTATAAACTCTTGAGGTAGAATTCTGTTCAACCCAGTATTTGTGTGTTGGATTTCAAGGTAACTGCCCACTTTACTAAAGGGAAACTATTTAAAATGCCAATAAAAACGTTCCAGCAAATATCTCGGAATGTAATGGCTGATTAAATCTATAGTAGTGAATCCCAACATGCTATCTTTGTATAACCAGCTAGTGGGAGTCACCTTGTAGTTGTTTTGGATGCATTGAATTATTTGTGATGGTGTTATTTTTTCCTTTTCCAAAGTTGTGGTTAAGTATTAAAGTATTCTGCCAAATACCTCTCTGGAGGGAAATGCATTTTTAGGAATTTTTTTTTTTTTTTTTTTTTTTTACCTGTTCAGAGGGCCACAAAATTTGTACACAATCGGAGAACAAATAATAATCACAGCTATGATTTACTGACTTACTCCATAGGAACAGTAAGAAGTAACATGCATGTATCATCCCTCCTAAACCTTAACCTTAACCTTTTCATGCGATGAGTGTTATTAGAGACAGAAAGTAACATGCCTATGGTCAGAAAACTTATAAATGTCAGAGTTGAGGTCAAACTCAGTCATTTTTCCAAAGCTCCTTCTGTTAACCAAGACATTATATTCATCATATTTCCATGGCATATTGCAATGTTGAGAATTTCAGAGTCTAAAACAGTTGGCAAATGTTGGAACTTTAACAAGCAAGAAAATACCCTGAGCCTCCTGATTTCCAAGAACCAAATGGAAATTGGTTTAGCACATGAGAAAATTATAGAATACACCAGAGAGCAAAAGATAAGCAGAACATAAGTACTGAGAGATTTGGTGACAAAGTCTGTCAACATGGTTTCCAATGAGTCTGAAAATTTTTATTGCTTTGATTGCCCCTTCTCCACAACACCTCTCCTGAGCTATGGAAAATCAATGAGTTAGATTCTGCTCTCAAATTTAGCAATGGAGTATTTTAAATATTGAGATACATGTGGCATTCAATTCCGTATCTCTGAATCCTAGATTCTCCATCTCTAAGTAGCTGCTGCATATTCCCACTTATATATTCCACTTCATCTTCAATGCATACAAATGTAAGAAGGCTCTATACCACAAATAGCATTTGCTAACAAGGCCACCAGGAGGGGCCTTACACACATTAGACTCTGGGCCCAATTGCTTGTGTTCCAGTCCTGGCTCTGCTGCTTATTATCTGTGTGAGTTTGAGCACTTTGCCTCACCTCTTCTTTAATTTCTGTGAATTGTAAATGGCTCTACTTCATTGGGTTGTTATGAAGAGTCAATGTATTATATGTAAAGCACTTAGATGAGTGCTGGGCACATAGTAAACACCATCAAAATATTGGTTCCATTTATTGTTATTCTCTTAATCATCTAGTGTGAAAACTGCAATCTGTTGTTCGGATTGCTGGATGTGGGAGCAAAGTGCAAGGACAGTCAAGTCACCAGATCCATTCATTTTTAAATAGGCACCACCCTTATGTAGGTCTCTATGATCTTTGACCTACCTCATAGCAACAGTAGTCTTCTTGCTAAGAAGACTGTTTCTCCTACAAATTGTCTTATTTTATTTTATTACTTTTTTATATTTTTTGTGGTACTGGGGATTGAACTCAGGGGCAGTCTACCTCCGTGCTATACCCCTAGTCCTATTTTTTATTCTTTATTTTGAAACAGGGTCTTACTAAGTTGCAGAGGGCCTCACTAAGTAGCTGAGGCTGGCTGTAAACCTGCTTTCCTTCTGTCTCAGCCTCCCAAGTACTGGGATTATAAGCGTGCACCACCAACGCCAAGCTCAATTTGTCTTTTTAAATGACTTAATGAAATTATTCTATTTGAAAGCTTTCACTGTCCAATGCTACGGCATGTAAGGCAAATTTCTCTTACTAGCATTGAAAATATATCATCTCTTTAGACATTTGAGGCAAATTCTGCTATATGCGATTAAAAATCCCTTTAATTCAGCTCCAATGTATCTTTCTAGCCTCATTTCCCATTTCCTTGTATGTCAAGACAGCTCTAGGCAAACCAACCCACTTCCTTCTTTGTGTTCTTTACACATGATTTCTAGGGCCCGGAATATGCTTTTCTCACTATTCAAATCTAACCTACCTCTCAAGAGCCAGCTCCAATTTCTTCTTTAAGAACCTCTAGATATGCCATAAATTTGGCAGCTTGGAGCAGACATAAAGGATCTCAGACTAAAATGTCAACTTACTAATTCAGAGTGGACATATATTTGTATTGGGTATAGTTAAATAAAAAGCAAAGGAAAGGTATGGAGGTGAGAAATACTTTATGGATTATAAAAATTTAAAATGATCCAGTTATTTTCCATATTTATACAGGGTCTCACTAAGTTACTGAGGGCCTAGTTAAGTTGCTGAGGCTGGTCTCAAACTTGAGATACACCTGTCTCAGTCTCCAAAGTACTGGGATTATTGGCATGCCCCGTGCCCAGCTTAAGTTCTAACATACTAATTTTGGAGACACACATATTCACCATAGCATATGGTGACAGCAAACAATGTCTGAAGTAACTAGCAAAGGGCTTGCTGTTGTCTATTTTCATAAACAGATTGCACTATGAAATGAATGTTTGAAGCAATTGTCTGATATCAAATTAATAGCCTCATTATCTCAATTGTCTATTCCTGTATAATGTGACAGTAGCATTACTAGCAAGTCTTGCA